>JAPYZA010002824.1:16877-29702 GCA_030522685.1 Eupelmus azureus | reverse complement strand
ATATATATTTATGTATATTGCTTGAAGTTCAATTAGGTTGTAACGCCATCTCATTCGTTTGTATTCAAATTGCAGCTGGTAATTAAATTGAAAATAAAGCGGATTTAAAGAACCATAACTGCATGAAGAATTAAAATTTATAATAAATGCGAAAAGCACAATGAAATTTTAAACGACAAGTATCTCAAATATTATGAATATCAAATATTAATAAATAAATACTTGTCATGACGGTTTTTTCTTCACAACCATGTAATTTTTTAGTTTAATTTATTGAGTTTTGAGAAGGGAGGTCGAAAAATCCTCAGAAACGTTGAGAATAAATAAATTTTACTGGAAACATCTTGATTCGTTAAAGATGAATTTTCCCAACATTTTTCAAGAAATATTTATCAGTTAAACTTTTTGTTCAAATGTAAAGCAAAAGATTTAATTCATAGTCTTGTATTCTTATGAACAAAGAGTATTAAAAGAAAAAAGCATTAATTGCGTTTGTCATTTTTGACATTCGTCAAGATCATTTAGAATTGCAGAAAAGTGTATATAGCTACAAATAAAATAGCCAGAAGAAGCCTCCCGGTGTAAAAAAAGTATAAATTAAAAAATCCGCTGCGAGCTCGGAGTTACAATCTAATTAATAAGTCTAGATAGTAATAGGCCTCGTTCGGTCGAAGGCGAATTCGATAGAGAATTGTTGAAAAAAAATGTATAAAGGCTCGACGTCGTTTCGTTACTAGCCACAGAGCCGCTTGGCCGTATCGACGGGAAAGTTTAGCTGCTGCTTGATCGTGCCGTTACTGTCTTCTTCGCATGGGATGAGTTCGCGTGCCGGCCTCAGGCTCAGCAGCATCATGTGTCGCTCGTAGGCCTTTGTGGCGCGGAATTGGGCGTCGGTGCCATGAAAGCGGTCCAGCACGCCCAGCACGCCAAAACACTGATTGAATCTGTGAAAAAGAAGGATTATTATGAAAAAATATGGATTTTTCCTTTCAATTTTCCACGTCAACGTGTAGATAATAATACAGTTGATGCGTATAACAATAGCTGCTTATTATCAATAATTTATTTTAAAGAAACATTTTGTAATTGTTGATTTTTAACAAAGTTTTTTTCATTTATTGATTTTTATAGTTTTAATGACTTACTTGGAATATATTTATTTGAGCTAAAAATTTAATGAGAAAATTAGCACCCAGGACATGTTATAGTCTCAATTAAGATTACCATTGTCTTATTAAACTGTCAAACATGATACTTGATCAAATAATTGCAGAGTTGATACGCGTGCTCGTGTAATCTTACCTTATACATATAAATAAATAAATTGATAAATGACTTGGTAGAATAGATAAAAGGTTTGAAGAATTAATAATTTAATAAATATTGAAATGAAAAATACTACCATTAAGTGCACTTGAACGTTATTAAAGCATTAGGAGAATAAATGGAAAAATTGTGGATTCTGCCAATATTTATTTATATTTCAGAGCTGAGTATTGTGTAGCAATAAAAGTGACTCAGCATTTAGGTCACTATAATGAGCTGATTGTAGCGTTTCTTTTTCGAAACCCGTTACGAAGTAGTTACTCTAAAAATTCCACGACCGGAAGATACGATTGCTCCAATATTTTTAGGTCATATGCAAATTAAGTAAGTGTTTATATGTAGGTATATCGTTTTAAATATAATTTCTTCCTTTTAAGTACTTTGTGTTATCTTTTGCATAAAGTGCAAAATGTATGTTACGTGTTATTCAATCTAAATGAATTGTATAATTATCCTAGCGACAAGTAGTAATTTTCCAGTCTTTCACTAGCACGAGTGTGATCGCAATTACACGTCTTTAACGGTAATCACAGTCTATAGTCACAATATTGTCTATAGTAGTCTTTTATAAACTATTTTTTCCATATCGGAATACTGGAGAAAAAAAAGGGCCCTTTGCCGTTGTTTTCGTGTGATGAAAAAAAGAAGCGAAAGACTCACTTGAGATGGTGAAAATCGTGCGCCTCGGGCGACGGAAAGAACGGCAGGTGATACCCAGAGTGCGCATTGAGGGTCGAGAGTATGGCCAGGGAGTACCAGCATCCGGCCGTCGCGACGTGCGATCCCAGCAGAAATACACCGATGAAGGGGGGAAAAAGGTTGGAGAGCACGTGCTCGAGGGGATGACAGTAGACGGCGGTGACGGCGACCGGCGCCGTCCACTGGTGGTGCTGCTTGTGAATGTGCTTGTAGAGCTGCCGATTGTGGAGTAGCCGATGACTGTAGTAGAAGCAGACCTCCTCGCAAATTATGTGAAAAGCGATCTGGCTGAGGAAGCTTTGGAAGTCCGGCAGCTTGTGGAGAGCGGGATAGCCGCGCCACTCCATGAGGCGATAGGCGCCGGCGATCAGGGGTATAGTCACGACGATCTGGTTAAAGAGAACCTGGCCAACGACCTTGGCGAGCTCGCGCCTTGAGACGGGCTCGTTGCTGCCGGGCTGGATCTTGTAGCGGCGCAGCCCAGCTGGCCGATTCGTTAGGTCCATCAAGGTGTAGATGCCGCCGACTAGCCAGTACAATAACAACGTCACGGACGTCAGCCCTGTGGAGACCCCCATTACCAATTGCTTTTAATCATTGCAGCAAAACATTTATTAATCCCATTCTTTAAATTTTTTTTATTTCATTAAATTATAATCTATTTTTAAATACATCTTCATTCTAAATATAATCTAGAGATATTAATAAACTCTCTACTTAAATATAACAGGCACATGAACATTTCGGATGTGCCTGTTATAACAACATTTTTTCTGTCTATTTATTGGGAAATAGTTTTTTCAATCTACTTACAGCATTCTCAAATACATATGAAATATCATCAGATAAGATACTTTAAAAAATTATTTCTCTACCAATCTCAGGCATGGAAAAGGGCCTATTTCTTGCGCGTTTTGGGAAAATATAATGTGTTCTACCTACCAAGTTTTTTGTTATATTTAGAAGGCTAGTGTTGTATTGACAACTATTTGGACTTTAATTTTTTAACAAAATACACTTTATAGCCTTTACCAATTAATCAGTTAGGTCCTGGATACCCAATAGGCAATTGGTAAATATAACAAAATTAATATGTTATACTTTTCAAGTATTTTTTTCAGTTAGTGTATAAGAAAAATAGACAGAATTCGAAACGTTTCAGAATTTTGTTTCAAAATTATTGAAAGTTTGAGCTTGAATTTTCAAGTTTTTGTAAATCTAATTTTATCTAAAAACTCAATTTTCTCTAACGATAGCCAGCAGAAATTTTCATTTTTTTTCTTTGGACAAACGGATGGGGATAGAGATTCTCCTGCGTCTGCTTCATCAGAGACGTTAGGAATTTTTGATTTTCCAGGCATTTTTCATACACTGAATAGGGGAGCTGTTCTAAATGAATATGATATGAAAATCAATTTTAAAGAAATATTTAAAAATCATGTTTATCACACAATGATTAATCTGTGTTTGTAGTGCATCTTTAAAATAAATGGAAAAATATAAAAAAGCTTTATAAATTATTTCAATACTAGCATGTACTTTTGAATAATTTTCCCAGAAACTTTTACTATTAATATTATAACTGGCAATGTTCCATAAAAATTTCACACCTTCCCAGCCTTGATAGAAAAACGAAAAAAAAACATGCGATCTTTCCATCACCCTATTTTCATTCCACAAGAGAAACCTTTCATCAATAATTGAGCTCTCGAGCAATTGCCCGAGAGGAAAGAAGAAGAAAAAAAAAAAAAAAAAAACAGGAAAGTCGAAAAATCGCTTCGTGCAATAAAAAATGAAAAATATCTCCCTTCGCTCAAGCGATTCGAACTTGTCGCTGAGCCTCCAGCGGCGTATAAATAAAGGATGAGTCGCAATTTTCTGTTTGAGCGCACTCACCGTAAATCCAGTAAGTCGCAGGATCATCGCCGAGCCTGTAGAGGATCTTGTCCCACTGGGCCTGCCAGAAATCGCCAGAGGCGGTCCAGAAGCTTTGCAAGTGCCTTGCAACAAAACGGAAAAGAAAGTCGTCAGTGTCCATATTATTGCAGAGCCGGCTTTCGTGGGCCAAATGCCAAGCTACTTGTTTTGTAATTTCGATGCTTACCAAGTGAGCGAGTTGCTAAAGCCGGCGAGCCCGATTACGATTGTGCCGATAAGGAAGAATAAAATTTGCGGGCTCGACAGCAGCTTCGACGACATTGGACTCTTGCCGCAGCACTCCTCGGTCAACTCGCTGTCTGTTAAAATTTGCTTATGAAAACGAGTGCGGGATTTATTAGAGATTTTTTCTAAGGAATGTATAATAATTGCCGTTTGAATTTTAGAAAATATTATTGCTTTAGTTGTTAGAGTATAGTAAAGTCTAAAACTGCGTTTCGGTTCGGATAAAAAAAAGTCAAATTACTGCACCTTTTGTCTAGTAAAATAAGTGGATATTCTTTCGGAACTTAAAAATTATTTAAATATGGATAGCATCAATATCGGAATGCGCATTATGAATAGACGATAAGCATTAAATTACCTCTAGATAACTAAGCATTATCTCTAACGTAAATAACGCAAATAGAAAGAGCGATATGTCACTTGTGCAAAAAGAACATGATGAGCTAACAAAAAAATTTGCAGAAATTATCTGGTTAGAATTTTGGCGCGCTCGAGAGAGAGAGAATATTGTAAATATTGTCGCAATTTTCTTCCCTCTTTTGCCGGTTTAGCTGTGCGCATGCAGGCAGGTAGCTGCTATATATAGGTACGTACTTAGTTGCTGCGTCGACGCGCTCCTCGTTATCCCTTTTGCAAGCATATCCGACCGACAGATGGGACAAAACTAATTGTACTTGGAAGCGCGAGTAGGTACAGGAGCACCGACCAATTTGTTTCCGAGCGTATTCATACGAGCGCTCGCGACTGCAGGAGACGAAACGATGATAAATGAGCGGGTTCCGACTCCGGAGATGTTTTGCGCGCAGCCACGGTAAAAATAACAGGTTTCACAAGCAGTCGCTGACTCTTGTTTTTAAGTAGCTATAATATAAGTATACATATATATACATACGGCTTTTAGATTATCGTCCCTTGGATATATATATATATATAGTTGACAGTTTGGAAAATCGCTGTCATTTCGGAGGAGGTGGTGCGCAAGTTATCGGTCAAGATTATAAGCTTGACAATGAGAGTTCGATATGTGATTCGCTTACGTATATTTTGCATTTTTTATTTGAACGTAAATTATAAAAAAATATAATACAGAGCAATTATGTTGATTATTTAATTATTTTGTTCTCATTTCAGGATTATACTCGCATATTTTATACCTATTTTTCAGGAGTTAAATTTCAAATAAATTAACATGAAAGTAATGCACTGGTATAAGAATTTGGGAGAAAACGACGTTAATAGCCCCTCTTGCTCTTCACCTTAATCTTGACAAATGCATCATCGAACAAAAGCTATATTCACAAATTTAATGATAAAGTAATGTTGGAGAAAGCGCGAATTTTCACACTTGCGTGCAGTTACTTACTTTTAAAGCTTGTAAAGGTCGCGCAAAGGTTGCAAAAAAGTAGTTTGTCTTTCTTAGTATTGGCGGCAAAGAGCTGGAAAGGCGCAGCGGTGCATTGCACGCGGTGCAATCGAGGGAGAGAGTCCCGACTCGCGAATTGCGCAGCTACGGCGCGACATCGCGCTCCTCTTTACTCTTATCGTGTCCCCCTCGCGCTTATTGCACTCGATTAAGGCCTCGTTCGCTTGCAATAGTCAACAAAGTGCGCGCGGCGCGCAGCGCGCTGCACCGAGCTCGCGCGCCTCCGCGAACAATGGCCCAACGCGCGCCAGTCCGCTGACTCCGAAACTTAAGGTAAACAAAAAAGAAACTGGAATCGATCGATGTGCACAAAGCAGCAGTAAGTATAGATATAGGTACATCTATAATCGACAAATGTATAAAAAAAGATAGAGAGCGCGTGCGTAAGCGGCGCGCAAGTGTACGGAAAGAGAGAGAGAGAGAGAGAGAGAGAGGGAGATAGTAGAGTAGAGAGAGAGAGAGAGAGCAGTGGTGCGCGGACGAGTTGTAAACATGGTGTCGAGCTTACCTCTGGCATCAGGCTTGTACTCCTCCTCGAGCTGTGGAGTAGCCAGCGTCGTCGTGCCACTACTACTCCTGTGGCCGAGCATGATGGCGAAGATCGCGCGCCACAGCGCTGCTCTGTAGCAGCGCTATCGAGTCCTGGCAGCGAGCCCGAGAACAATGCGCGCCGCTGGCCGATGTGACATTATTGTTGCCGCGGCTCTCTTCCTCTCTTTCTCCCGTCCGTTTCTATAGGTATATGCGTATAGCCGCGTGCGCGCGCGCGCAGGGAAACCAGCTGAGCGATCAGCTGGCTGATGGTGCGAGCGCGCGGCTCGGCCTTCGCGCTTCTCTGGAAATGTAGCGAATTTTGGAAAAAGAAAGGAGTGCAGCTGAACTGTGAATTAGGCGAGCTGGCGAGTTCCTTTCGTGGCGCGTGCCGAGCTTCGACTGAGTGCAACTCGCAACTCGCACATATATAAGCGTTGGCTGCAGGACGGCCGTGCAGCAGCCTCGCTTTGTGCGCGCTCTCGCTTTCTCGCATCTATATAGCTGACTTTCTGCGGCTGCGATTTTAACGCTCTCGCTCAGCGGACTTTTGTACATTTCTTGCGAATACCTGCGAGGATTATTTCGAGCATGTCGGATGATCTGTGTCTGGACATGTGCTTTTTTATTGCTGATCGATGGAATGCGTGTGTGTGTGTGCATTCTTCATTTTGCCTGTGTTCTGTTCTCTTGCGGTTTTTTTATTTAAAATAAGGCGCTTATTGTCGGTGCGCAGGCGCGCACCGCGCTTATAGCCGTGCCATTTAAATTTAAGAGTTAATGCGACATGCCAAGCAAATTGCGCTCAATTATTCTCAATTGCGGGCCGTATTTCTATTCATTAGCTGCAGTCGCGAGATAGTGCACCGTCTGCTCCTTTGACGTGCAATAATCGTTAAATCGTCGCGCAGAGATTAGATTAGTGACGATCCCTGTGTTGTTTACATGCGCTTAGATATAATTGTGTGTAGTATCCGCGTTCATTGGATATCGAGCGAGTAGTCGCGAGTACTGTAATATTAATTTTAAAAGAAGCGATTTTTCCTTGAGCAAATGTTTCATTGCTCATAACAGCAGTCATTTTAGATTTTTTTTATATTTTTCAAAATTATTAAGCTCAATTATTAGTTAGCTTAATTATTAGTTCAAAGTATCCAAAATATTTCATATACGTTCCAGAGCATCCATTCAACAAAAATAATATTAGCATTTGAAATGTTTGAAAATTATTAAACCATAATTAGCAAGTACATTTTCATCAAGGGCTCAACTGCAAGATTAATGATTATCTATACTCGTTCTATATATATATATATATATAGGTATTGCGAATAAAATAAGTGATATGATCGATCAGCAGATCGACGTTTGAAAGTATTCGAAACTGCATATATCGAAGAATGCATCTGCAGTATAGTGGCATAATCGCAATTGCTGCGTGACACGGCCCTTACGCGCGAAGCTCTACTCAGACGCGGCCGTCGGTGCGTGGGCGGCCAGCCTGCAGGCTGTATCCAGCCAGTAGGTATACGCGACATACTCTGCAGCGCTCCGACGATCCAGACGATTTTTTTCGATCGCATCAAAATTCTCCGTGAAACGCATCGCGCGCTCTCCGATCTAGCCGTGATTCGTCGTGTCTTCGTGTCGCGCACAAGTAATGCATGTAAGGCCGCATGCTGCAGTTTCTCCGGCGCGGAAAAGCCGTCACTGTCTGCAGCTGTAGCAGCGGCGGCGGCGGCGGCGGCGGCGGCGGCAGCTGGAGAGCGAGATAGCGCGCAGCAGCGGCGGCGGCATATCGACGACGTGGAAAAATATGTCTGCTGCCAGTGACGTGTTGTCGTCCTCCTGACACTTTCCAAAGGCCGTATTTATGCGCTTAACCAGAGAGCCAGGTACTTATATAAACAATCTCGAGAGCTTTGCTACGCCCGAAATAACGTACGAGAAGTAGTATTCGCGAAAACGCGAGAGCCTACGAATTTTGGCCGTTTTACCGTTTTTTCGCCATGCGCTTCATATAAGAAGCTGACATAACCCCATTGGACGGCCTCGCGACAACATAATGTCATATGTCGCTCTTCTTTCCTCCTCAAGTTTTAGTTACGTCATTTTGTTGTAATTCCATCAGGGCGACTTCCACGACGCCCTCCTTTCTCTCGCGTGCACACACGCGCTCGCTTTTCTCTATACTTGAGCAGCACATCAGAAAGAGAGAGAAAGAGAGCGGCCGCTCTTTATAACGTATATGTACAATCCTACATATTTATATATTCGAGGTATACTTGCGAGTTGCGGGCTACTTGATCGCAACGCGCGCGCCAGAAGCCCGCCCGCAAATGCTAGGTTAGTCCAAACGTCAAACGCAACGGTGATATTTAACTTTTTAACCGAGCTCATATTGTTTATCGCCCTCTTATGCTCATTGGCTTTCCAGTTATTAGTTTGTAATTACTTATACGCGGCGCGAGCACTGTACTCCTCGAGTTTACGCTATGGCCTGACAGTTGTTGTTGTGTACATATGGTACTAGAATTTGCATTTTCGACTTTTTTCAATAAGTGATAAAGCATGGCGATCGCGGCTCAGAAATTTGTTCAAGTTTCACGATGCTGATGGCATTGTTTGTTCATAAGTTGTTGGTTTTATCGAGGATAAGCTTAATTCAGATGGATCAACGCAAGATCATCGGTTGCTCTCAAATACTTACTGACTTATTGATGTTTTTCAATAGCCTGCTTAATTTTCATAATTCATAATCAGTTAGTAATGAAATTAGTACATGTAGATCCAATTATAATGCTTGTAAATTGAATTTGTTTCATTTCCTAACGTACATTATATTTTTATATCATTTTTTATTAATAATAGTGATTATTATTTGTTTAAAATAATTTGATAAAACTTATTAAAAATTTCATTAAATTTACTTCATATTTCATATTAGAATGGTGTTAAGCATACTGTTCTTAAATCTATTTAATAATACATTGATTTTTGATTATTGAAAAAAATGTGATTTGCTTGACTGATTTCAAAGTAAATTATCCCCAGTCTGTAGAAACAAGAGACGCTTGTATGCAAATACTAACATAATTAGTTTACCCCAGTCACATTCCTATCCAATTAGCCTTCCAGAATGAGAACAGTGGGTGACACTGCGTCTCGCCACTCGTCAAACTTTCACTGCCATTGATTGATTCCAAGTATCGTGTAAAAAAGTTCCCTTAGAAATAGTTCATTCTGATTGGTAATTATGTGGTTTTCTTTAATTTTGATTCTCCAGTTAGCAATGTGGGCTAGCTCAGAAGAGCCACCCGGGACAATGGAGGCTGGCCCTCCTGAATCAGTGGCCAATCTAAAGGAGACATGTGAACAGAGTAAAAACCAATTAGAATCTGTAAAAGACATAATGCTTCGAAACAAAGAGAGCTTAAAGAAGAAAGAAGAGGAATTACAGGTATTATTTAATTATTTTTTATTTTGCTCATGTTTTTCATTGATTTACACTTGTTAAGGCAATATTATATATATTTATATTTATTGTTTTCAGGAGTATGCCAAAAAGTTAAATAAGTACAAGACTCGGGCAAAGGCAAAACGTGCTAAAGATAGAGATGATGCAACGTCTTCCAGTGAAAGTACTCCAAAATCCAAGTCTGATATAAGCATTGTTGAACCGTCCGAAGATGTTGTTGATGATATTAGTCAAGCAAAAACTCCAAAAGCTAAGTCTTCATTGTTACAGAAAAAATTAGCTGAAGACAGAAAAATATTTGAACAACGAAGTAAAGAACTGACTGAGAGTAAAAGAGCTGTGGAAGAAAAAGTCGAGGCACTCAGGCAACAGCTTGAAGAAACATATGTTGCACCTATTTCAGTTGTTAGTCCAATAGTTGTTGCATCACAGGTTTAATAATTTCTTTACTTTTTTCTGCCATTAAATGGTAATTATTTTCACTATTGTAATATTCAAATTTATTCTATTTTAGAGTGCTCATCCTTTGATAGATTTAAGCCATGTGCAAGAGAAAGATAATAAAATTGCAGAATTGAATAATAAAATATTTGAATTAGAAGCCACCATTATAGATCTTCAAGAAAATCTAAAGGAAAAAGATTCAGTTATAGATTCTAAAACCAAGGCTGTTACTTTAATGTCTGCAGATTTATCGAAAAAGGGAAAAACTACTTTGGATACTTTGGAAGACACAAAAGATGAAATGCGATCAATGCAAGAAAATTTTGTACTTGTAGAAACTTCTTTAAAAAATAAAAATGAAAATTTGGTAAAACAATTAGAAGAGAAAGCAGAACAAATAACAACATTAGAAGAAACTATTCAAAGGTATTTTTATTATAAAATTGTTTTCAGGAGTAACAATTTTATTGTTTTTAATGGTGTAAAGATATATTAAATATTTCTTTTTAGTTTAACAGATAAGTTAGATACCCAAAAACAGGCTGAAACTATTAGTGCAGATTTTTCACGTTCAACAATGGATACTTTAGTTGAAACAAAAGATGCAATGAAATCAATGCAAGAAAACTTTGTCCTTATAGAATCATCACTCAAGTCAAAGAACGAACATTTGTTAAAACAATTAGAAGAGCGTGAAATAAAATTGGCAGAAGCAGAAGCTAAAATATTGATACTTGAAGCTGGTATTGGTATAGAAAGGCAACCTAATGTTGAAGAACTTTTATACAAAGTAGAAAAATTAGAGCAAACAAATCATAAACTCCAAGATGAAAAATATGAACTTCAAAAGAGTATTGCGGAATTACAAGATAAAATTATTTCTAATGAATCTCAAAGCAGTAATAATAACTTATTAGCTGAAAAGGATAATCGTATAGCAGAACTGGAAAATATGATAGAAGAATTGAAAAAATCAAAAGAAGAAGTACAAATAGAACTGCAAAAACAAATTGATGATTTAAGAGGAAGAAACGCAGAATTATCCAATAAAATGACAGAAATGGAAAAGCTGGTGCAGAATCTGGAAAATGAAAATTCCGAATTAACAACAAAATTATTAACGATCGAAACTGAAGCTCCAAAAGAAGATAAAGTTCAAAAATTAACAAAAGAATTAGAAGAGTTAAATAAGAGCATGATTAAATTGAAAGCTCAACACAAGAATAAACTAAAGAACTTGCAAAAGCAATTGGAAAACTTTAAAAAGGTATTGTTCATCTTTTTGTATTATCACAAGTTTAAGCAAAAATATAATATCTTTTTCGTAGGTATCCGACACGAACGCCGAACTTGTAAAACTTGGAAACCAGGTCGCGCTATTGGAGGAGGAGAAAGGTAACCTTCAGCTGAGTCTGGTAGACTTTGACGAGCTTAAAGGTAGGAACCAGGACGGACTGTTCTTGTACCGTCATTATCCATCATCTTCAATTATTTTTTTATTTATTTATTTATTTATTTATTTTTTTAATTCACCACTTCTAATGTTTTTCTAATTGTGATGATTGGTCGCTCTGTCATTTTGCATACGTATCTATAACGTCGGTATATAGATACTTATTGATTTGACTATTACTATTCTTTTTGAGCGTGGAATCCAATTAAATATCGCGTCCAAGTTTTTAAATTGATTATAATTTTTGTAAATACACGTAACATAATTTATAATTTTCTTGACAGAACGCAGGTTGTGCTTTTAATTTTGTTTTTGGTGATGGATTTCTTAACGATATCAATTATAATGATTTTTTTAGTTTTATTACCATTTCGAGATTGTTTTAAATTAGTATCGTCCTACATGATTTTCAATATCCAATTAAAAACATTTATACACATATATAACATGGAACCTCCTTTATTACTTGTCAAAGTTTGCTAAGCTCTTATTTCTCTAGAAGTAGAATAATATTAAATGCTTACTTTAATGAGATTTAAGTTTGAATGCGTGCAAAACATTTAAGTTTCTTTTTAAAATAAATTTCTTTTGCATGATTATTTAAAATTAAATTGAATTAATTGGATTAGTTTTTTGACTAAAATTAAATATTTGAAAGTTCAGTAAAAGTATCGTTGCTCCTATTGCTTCTCTGATTGGCAAAACAATATACATATAATCAAATCATTAATGGGACTAATGACACTAAAATTGTACGAAGCGTTTAATTGATTTCATTAAGAAAAGTCGAATGATCGTTTATATCCTCAATAATACATGTAACGTAACAAAGAGCCTTTAACAATTAATGCTTAATCATGCTTGTTGTAAGAGCGAGTGTTCGTACAAAGTAATATACGCAGTAGTGCGAGTGTAAACTGTTTGATTAGCTTCCTTGTACGTTCAATTAATGCGCGATGTAACGCAAAAAACAAACCAAACAAAAATGAACAATTTTGGGATGTAATGACGTCTGCACAGCGGCGGCAGGAGATTGGCAAGAACGCATCGCTGACCTAGAAGGTAAAGTCTCTGCTCAGGCTAAAGAGATACAAGCGCACATCGACGCCATCGCTATACTGGAGAATCAGAAGCTGGATCTTATGCAAGGTAATGCTTATATCAATCTGTAAGTCTAGTTACATGAATGGAAGCACTTATATTTTCATTTTCACTTGGTCTACAAAATAAGATATTATCATTAATAAATTATTTATAATTATTTGATATAAAAATTTATTAAAAAAAAAAAAAAAAAAAAAAAAAAAA
>JAPYZA010002824.1:0-16840 GCA_030522685.1 Eupelmus azureus | reverse complement strand
AAGAAGAGTGCTGAAATTCTTTGCTAGTGTTACCTTAAATTATTGCTATAAATTTATTGAGTAAGCTCGAGCAGACCTAGGGTATTAAAACAGTTTAAACCAGGTCGTAAGTTACTCGTAGATCAGCTAGAATTAAAAAAATTTCGTGTCAAAAAATCCTAAAGAAAAAATTTCGACCCTCTTTCTAATTTCAGAATTGCATGCTGTTAAGCAGGAGGTGTCGAGCCTGGAAGCCGAGAATGCCGAATTCGAAAATCTACGTGTTACCGCCGAGATGAAAGTAGTTGATCTCGAGGAAGAGCTCGAATCTCTGCACAAGCACCAAAGCGAACCTTTAATCGACAGCGAGCATTCCGAGCTCAAGCGTCAGATCGAAAGTCTGAGCCAAGAAAACGAGCGGCTTTCTCAAAAGCTCAGCAAATTGGAGGATCTCAAGAGTTCGTCGGAAGTGGGCTCGACCGAGTCCTTCGTCAAGACTGGATCGAACGTCGACTCGACGGAATCATTCGAGGCCCTGGCTGCTGACGCGGACAAAGTTGATTTGTTGAAGAAGATCGATGGCTTGACGCGAGAGAACGGAGCGCTACTAGAAAAGCTGACGAGATACGAGGAGAAAGGCTCGTCTGACACGGGCTCGACCGAGTCCTTCGAGAGGATCCCGGAACAAGGTGATGGAAATGGCTCGAAGCTTGAAATCTTAACACGTGAGAACTACGAACTGGTGGTCAAGCTAACAAAGCTAGAGGAGAAACTCGCCGCTCAGCCGGCGGAACAGCTGCTGGCTCAGGAGAACGAGCGTCTGATAGCCGAGATCACGCAGTTGCAGGAGAAACTGTCGCAGCTTGAGACAGAACAGACACGCGAGAAACGAGAGGTTGAGGAGGAGGTAGTGCAGGCGAAGACTGAGGAGGAGGTAGTGCAGACAAAGAACGAGGAGGAGGTAGTGCAGAAGAAGTCCGTGGAGATGTCGCAGACTTCTATTGAGGAGGACGTGAGCACCACCGATGCTGCTTTAGCCGAGTCAACTAACGCCAAGGTGAATGTCGATGAGGTTGCTGCAAAAGTTGAAGAGCTTACGACCAATACTCTCGCCCTTGAACAAGATAAACAGGAGCTTGTAAAGGAGAAACAACAGCTTGAACTAGAAAAGAAAGAACTGGAAAGAGAAAAGCAAGAGCTCATCGCAAAATTGAATGAAAAGGTAAAAGAGGAAGAAAAGGTAAAAGAAATAAAGAAGCCAGTCGAGGCAGAAAAACAGGTTGTTGAACAGGAATTTACTGCGGAGGAGCCAATAGTTGCTAAACAAGAATCTGCTTTTGAGACTTCCGCACAACAACAACCCGTCGAAGAAAAGATAGTCATGGACAGTGCGGCGATTGCATCGCTTGAAAACGAGATAGAGCGCTGCAACGTACTTATAGCTGAACAGAAGGACGTTATCGAGGAGATGAAAACGAAGCTTGCTGAGAAAGAGGAAGAACTTGAGCGTAAGTCCGCACAGATTACGAATAGTGATCATGAGGCTCAGGACCAGCTGGACGTGCAGTCGTTGCGACGGGAACTTGATGAAAGCGCTAGTGTGATTGCTGAATGGAAACTTAAATGCTCCGACATGGAAGACAAGATGGAAGCACTGGAGCGCAGTAAACTACAGATCGAGGAAGGTTTCCAAGCTTTGCAAACCGAAAACAAAAATCTGGTTGAACAATCAGAGCAGAAGGACGCTCTAGTTAGCGCATTAAAAGAAGAGTTGGACAATGCCATTAGCAGCTTTGAAGCTAAGATGAAGAGTCAAAGTGAAATTATCGCATCACAAGAGGAACTTGTCATTGAACTAAGAAGGAGCGTGGAAAATAAGGATCAGGAATTGCACGCCAAGTATGTGCAACTACAAAATGATCTCATCAAGATGGATGAATTACAAGACGAGCTGAGCAGGCTTGGTGTTCAGGTGCAGCAGAGAGACGCTACTATTGCTTCACTCACTGAGGATGTTGAGACTCTTAGAACTAATACTAGTGTAGTTGAGGAGGACCTATTTGCTGCTAGACACCAGTTAACAGATTTGCATGAAAAACTAGGAAATTCAAAGGATATCGAAGAGTACAACCAGGTTATAGAGCGTTTGAATGATAAAGAGATGCTTGTCGAAGAGCTTGAAGTCAAAGTATCTCAAAAATTATCTGAAATTAATGCTTTGAAAGTACATGTGGAATCCCTAGCCGCGGAGAATCAACAATTACGTGAACAACTACAAGAAGAAGAGCGCAAGGTCACGGATCTTCTTGAAGGCAACAGAAGCCAAGAGGAGGCAATGAGAAATGCGGAAAGAGCTAAGGCCGAGGTGGAGAATCGGTTGTTAGATTTACAGGCAACACATGAGGAAAATCTTCAACATGCTAGAAATGTCAGTTCTGAATTGCAGGATGCTTACAGAATGTTGGAGCAGCTCAAGATCAAACACACCGAGGACGTTGAGATGCTGAATCATAGACTGGAAGACGTAATAGAGGACGCTCAAGCAAAAACGCAAGAGATTTTGAGTTTGCAGAACGAACTGGATGAGAAAAATAATGAGATAGGTAAATGCATACCTGAAGACGTCAAAGCAGGCTTAGAAACTCGAATAGCAGAGTTAGAGGCAAAGTTGGCAGAAGGTGAGGAGAAGGCACAAGCACAGCTCGAAAAGATGAAAAAGTATGCAGCTGTAGCTAAAAAAAAGACGACACTGAGCGAAGAGCTGGAAGCTAAACTTAAGGAACTAGAGGAGAATCTGAACCTTGAGAAGAGCGAGAAGGAGGCGAGGAACAGGGAGCTCCAGGAATCTCTAACACATATTCAAGAAAAAGGCAATAAGATTGTCGAGATGCAAGAGGAGTTACAGCGCCTGCAGGCCGAGAGAGATGAAGCCTTGCAGAGTGCTGAATCTATCAAATCGGAACTTCACGATGCAAGAGAAAGCTTGCACAGCCTGAACGAAGAGCTGAAGGAGCTGAGTGAGGCTAAGGACAACGCGCGTGAACTCGGAGTACGCATGCAAGTGATGGAGTCGGAATACGTCGATCAGCTCGCCCAGATCAACTCGCTCAGAGCCGAGAATGGCTTCCTACTGTCTAAGCAGACACAGATAAATGAGAGGCTAGAAAATGTCGAAAAGGAATCCGAGGAGCGCCGCGCCCGTATTGAAAAAATGGAGAAAGAAAAAGAAATCGCAGAGACCGAAAGGAGTGAGGCTACTCAGGAAAGTTGTGGTCAATGTGCAACCCGAGTTCAGGCACTGGAGGCCAAATTGCAGGAGCGCGATGCTGAAATAGAGAACCTTGACAACGAGTTGCACAATTCAATCGATAATCTTGTGCAGATGCAGGAAAATCTGCGGCTTAGTACCATATCTGTGGTTCCCGACACCTCGTTGCAAGAATCCTACAATGAGTTGATGACCCAGTACAATGTGCTGACTGCCACTAACGAGGATGCCAAGGCTAAACTAGAAGCGACACTCAGGGAGAACGAGGATCTTTCCGAGCGTGTCAATAGACTGCAGGAATTGAACGCCACACTGCACGAGCGAATCGATGCAGTAGAAAAAGAATTGTCGAGAGACAAAGAGGTTGCCGCGTCTTTCGAAGTCGTTCAAGCACAGTACATCGAACTGTTGGAGCGATTCGAGAAGCAGAGAACGGAACTGGAAACGGCCCAGGCCCAACTTCGTGAGACGATTTTGGCTAGCGAAACATCGGAGCACAATTTACTATCTCGAGTAGAACTGCTGGAGCAGGAAAAGCAGCAGTTGCAACAAGAGTTGGAGGGCCTTAAGAGCTTGAGGGATAATCTAGTGCAAGACGACGGGTGGGGATTGGACTCGACTTCAGCGATGATTGACGTTGAGGCTCAGCAACAGCTGCAGCAACCTGTTCTCGAGACTATGGAAAGGCAGAAACGAGAGGTTAGTGAAGCTGGACCCGTAGTCGAAAAAGAAGAAACACCACCTCCACTATTTGATGCATCGATGTTTGGTTCACCACCACAACCTAATAACGCCGAGCAGGAACTGGAAATTGGAAAACTGAGAGAGCAAGTGAATGTACTTGGAAAACAACTGGAAGACAGTAGAATAGCTGCAGAAGAGGTTCAAGCACGATTTAACAGTGACATTCAACATGCTCGAGAAACGATCGATTCCTTAACGGAAGAGCTGAGGATTTTGGGCGTCACACGTGTAGAACAGGAAGCGATTATTGCTACTAAAGACAACGAGGTACTAAGACTGCATAACGAAGTTAGTGCGTCAAACGAGGCTCTGGTCTCCGTGAAATCAGAGTACGAACGGTTGGTCAACATTTTACAAGAGAAACAAGCTTTAATTGAAGGTGCAGATAACAAGAAAGAAAGTTGCATTAGTGAATTAGAGCAACTGTCGTTTGAAAAACAAGAGATTAAACATATTCTTAATCATCTGCTATCCAGTCTATCCATAATCGATGAATCTTCATCTAGTATTCAGAAGTTGCAAAGTTTACAATCAAGGCTAGGAGATATGTTATTAGATATAGAAGTTCTTAGATCAGAAAACCAAGAGCTTTCGGCTGCCCAAGAAGTCTATAAAAATCGAGCCCTTGAACTTCAGAATGAAGTAAAGACGTCAGGTGATAGTGCGAGAATAACTGAATTGGAGAACCGAATAGCGAGAGTAATAAGCGAACGGGACATTCTACAATTGCAGGTGAATGACGTGACGCGCACCTTTGAAGATCTAAAAGAGTCTACCGATAGCCTGAAAAACCTTCAAGGTCAGCTCGAGACAGTCTCGCAAGAGAGAAATCAACTTGTTGAGGAGCTCCAAACTTTACGAATTAGCAAGAAAGAAGATCAGACTCAGAAACACGAGCAACAACCTCTCGAAGCCACCTCTGCTTCTAAGCTAATAGAACTTAGGGGAGAATCCATGTGGGAAGACGACGAGGATCCCTGGGGCTTCAATGATAAACACATCCCGGAGCCCCACGTCCATATCCCTGTGATTCCCAGTGCGGAGATTCAGTTAAAGATGAAAGTGGACGAGCTTGAGGAGAAACTAAAAGAGTTAACCGAGGAAAACGCTAAGCTAATCGAGGAGGGTAAGACGGCCCAGGTAAAGAACGTTAAATATGTAAAAAAGCTTAAAGAGTACAAGGTGCAGTTCGACAGTTTACAGCGAGAATTAAAGTCACAGAGGTCCATTGGCGGTTTTGGTGACTTAGATTCTGCTATTGAAGAGGAACTCAAGACCCAAATAGAAAGACTTGAAAAGGCGTTAAACGAAGCCAAAGAGGAGAACAAGAAGATGGCTACGGAGAAGGAAAATCTGCTGAAGCGGATCGAGGTGCTGACTGCCGCGACCGAACGCTTCACCGAAGCGAAAGAAAAACAGGACAACGAAATACATATCTGGCAGATGAGGTACAAGGAACTTGAGATGAAGATGCAGCAGCTTGACTTTGGCCCAGAAACGAGGGACTCGTCATCGTCCCCTCCTCAGGAGACTGTGCAGATGAACCCTAGATACGAAGAGGAGTTAAAAGATCTTAAGGACAACATGGAGGCTCTGGCCGCGGAAAATGAGGAGCTGCAGCAGTTGCTTGAGGAAAACCGTACAAAACGGCAAGCTTCTACCGATGAGACGGCTGCACAGATCCAGGAACTGCAAGCAAAAAATACGGAGCTGATAGCAAGTAAAGACAAACTCAAAGCGGACTACGACTCTTTAAGAAAGCAATACGAGCATAGCCTGATGGACGCTAACGATCAGGTGCAGAACATGCGTCAGAATTGTGATTTACTCAAGAGTGAATTGATTGAGAAGAATGCGGAAAGTGAAAAGACGACGTCAGAACTGAATGAACGACTACAGTCGGTATTGGACGAAAAATCACGATTAGAAGTCGAAATTCACAATCTACAGTCTGAAGTTCAGAGACTGAACTCGACGACCTCCAACTTCGACGAGTTGACGGAACTTCTAAACGCGCGAGTGCAGGAGGTAGCCGGACTAAAAGAGGAGACGCTAAGATACCAAATGGAGAAGAGCCAGATGGAGGAGGCCACGAAGGCGACCATCCATCACTTAACGGAAGTGCTGAACGAGAAGCAGGCACAGCTAAGCAGCCTCAACTCGGCAATAACAGAGAAGAATACCGAGATATCCAAGCGAACAGCTGAACTTGAGGAATTACGGGGTTTGGTAGAAAAGGTAAAGGGCCTCGAGTTGTCAATCGAGGGCTACACGACGGAGGTAAAGGAGAAAAATGATGAGATCCAGTCGTTGCGTGAAAAGATTAGCGAATACGAAGCCGCACTGGCCGACAAAGAGCAGCAAGTGACAGTAGCTCAATCTCAGCTTCAGCAATCTGCCACGGAGATGCAACAATGTACGTCACAAGTGCAGGAGCAGCACGACCTCGTGCAGAAACTGACGGAAGCTGAAACTCGGATTACAGAGTTCACTGCGATTGTAATGGAGCGAGAAGCTAGTCTCGAAAGGAGCAATGGAGAGGTGCGCAGACTTCAACAGGAACTTCATAGCAAACAGACTGAATTAGACAAAATGAGAAGTAAACTTGAGCTGGCGATACAGCAGCAAAGCGCTAGTATTCAGAAAGAGGTTAGTAGCGTGCAAGAGGGTTCCAAATCGTTCGTGGAAGATGACATTCCGATTTTTACCTTTGGAAGTGATAAGAGCGACCAAGAACTGCAAAGTTTAAGGGCTTTGCTGAAAGCCAAGAACGAGGAAATCGAACATCTGCAGTATTCTTTGGACGAGGGCACCACGACGGCAATTATGCAACAACTTCAGGATCACGTTAACGCGCTTTACGATGAAAAAGCTGATTTAGAGAATCTTGTTGCCGCTAGGGACCACGAAATCCACACTCTTAAGGTAAATCATTATTCTAACTTTAAATTAAAATATTATTACTAAACGTATAACAATTTTTTTTTTTTTTTTTTTCAAATCTGTTTTTAGGCGCTACTGGAAGAGTCAAGGCATCAACAACCAAGGAAACGATCGGTCGGTGAACAAGAAGAGCTCATAAAACTGCAAAACGAGCTGCATATTCGTGATCAGGAGATCAACGAGCTTAGGTATGTGATAACGGAAAAGGAGTCCCAGCTGAGGGCCGTTCTGGAGCAGGCCTCGGGCGATTATGAGGAGCGTGAGTTAGCGGAGAGACTTAAGAGTGATCTTTATGAAAAGCAACAGGAGCTCGAAGGCTTAAAGTTTACGGTATCGGAACTGCAAAGTGAGGTAGCTAGTCTCAGGAGCTTAGAAAGACTAGCCGCTGAAGATAGGGCGACGATCGAGAGATTAAATTCAGAGAAGGAAGAAGTCAGGAGAGAAGCTGAGGGATCTGTTGAGAGGATGCTAAAGGTAACGTTATCAAGTCAATATTATCGGTTAAAGTCAAAAAAACTTGATGATTTTTTTATTAATAATTTTAATTCCTATTTTTATAGGAGAAAGAATTAGAAATGGACGTTCTAAGGCAACAACTAGCAGCGGAGAATCAGAATCTAATGGAAGCTTTAGGAATACGCGAGCGTGACCTTAAGAATCTCAAGCTGCAGATCGAACAGACAGGGTTAGATAGAGACAGTCTGCTTGAACAGAAGACTGACCAGTTGGCAAGGCTAGAAGCAGAATTATCAGAAAGAGATAGGAGACTTGCTGAGTTGAGCATAACTAAAGATACTGAAATTCACAACCTTCAGGTAAAACTAAATGAAAAGAGCGCGCGTGTAGATGAACTTATAGCATTAAGCGAAGAGGAAAATAAGCAACTTGCTGAGATGCGTAAATTGCTAGAAGTAAAAGAACAACAAATTAATGGAGTTACTCAACAACTTGATGAGAAAACTAAGGAGTACGAGTTGATACAACTCGCTCTTCAACGACACACCAAGGCCGATTTGTCGACAGAAATACAACAACAGGTAACGTGTAATAGTACATTATGTAACTAGGGAGTAATCGACTTTACTACCGTGTCCCATATAGTACTTTGCTTCCGACTGAACCGCGGCCACTTTTTTGTTTTGAAAAGTGGGCCTACCGAAAGAATCGATTTTTAAATATACCGCGGTACGAATAGTGGCCACTTAACGACAGTTTTGAAACCTCTTACTCAATGTTTTTGATTCTTTAGATTAGGACATTTATATGCTTTGCTTTACATTTTGCAAACGTAAGATTTAATATATATATATATATATATATATATATATAAACATAAAAAAGTGAAAATTTGTGCCATTTTAATTTTGTGGGACGTAAAGACTTTACATCCCGCTTTTGTGAAAATGAAGTTTGAGGAAAAATATTCAACATTTCGCCCGCTTTTCAAGGCAGAAAAGTGGACATTACAGTTGAATCGGGAGTAAATAAATTTTACACAGTAATTAAATTAAAAGTTTATTTCTATTAAAATTTTATTTATTTTGTAATATAGTTACAACAGAGTTCGAGTAGCCAATTGACCAATCCAGCTGACTCTGATACGGCAAATGAGCTGGATGTCGCTCTTTATATGCTGCACCAACGAGACGTGCGATGTGAGGAGTTGACGCTCGAGCTTATGCAGCTACTGGAGGAGCGTGACACTTTACAGCTAAGACTATCGAACGCTATACGCGTCAATGAGGAATTAAGAAAATTTGCAACTGATGCTAGCTCGAGTCCAAAGATGGATTCGCCGACGAAAGAGGGGGTGAGCAGCGCCGAGCCCCGAGTCGAGAATCCCTCGCCTTCGAAGTCCGAAGGCCCGGTCGAGATAGCCAGGGAGGCCATCAACTCGCCTATCGGCGAGGATAAGGAGGCTCTTGCTCAGAAGTATGTGTTTGAAATTTATTTTTGGAAAATTTCTTATAAATATGTGAGATTATCGTTTGGTTTAAAATTTTTATCCACTAAAAGTTTTTATCAGTTAATGTAATATCTGCAATGTTTGAATTCCTTTAAAAAAATCAATTAATATATTTTTAACTTCACTTGAAACTTCAATTCTAAGAAATAAGACAATATCAAATTCAATAATTATTACAAACTACAGTAAAAAAAATAATATTTACACTTATTATAAATTTTATGGTTTCATTTGAAATAAATTAAAAATATCTGTTTTATTAACTTAATAAAGTTGAGAATTAAAAACTAAATTATTTTTGAAAAGAAACCCTTTTACAATAACACCCTTATATAAGGCTTAACAGACCCTTCATATACTACTGAAGAATTTACGTCCAAACGGTGTTCTCTAATTCTCTTCTTTTAAGTATGAAATTACTCACTTCACGTTATACCCTTGGCTTTTGTCTCTATAACGCTTGATATAAGCCTACACCCCAATTTTTGACCTCGCTTCTCCAATGTAGCCCTTGCCTTGTACAAGCTAGAATTTTTTGTCGAATTCCGCGTTGTCTAGGCTGTCGCAGTTGAAGAGCGTGAATCAGGGCAGGGACGTGCGGCTAAGGGACGAGCGGGAACTGAGGCACTCGCAGCAAATGTCGCTGCTTGCGCACAGGGACGTCTTAAGCACATTACCGCCAGAAGCTGCCGCTAGACTGGTCAACGCTAACTACACTCTCTGTACGTATTTTGAAGCCTAGGATGAAAGTTCTGGAGAGATTTTGAATAAATAATTTATGTTTAATTACTTAAATTTTTGATAAAAAAATGTTATTGTTATAACAGGTACAAATTTCTTTATGGTAAAATAAGATTCCAATTTAAAATCTACTATAATAAACATTTTATTCTATTTTAAAAGGATATTTACAACCTTCATAATTTATTAAAAAAAAAGTAAATTAAAAATTGATTACCGATACTGTAATGCAATAAAATTATTTCATCATTCAACTTTACAAGGAATCTCAGAATCTTTTATTGTTGTTTCAAAGTCTCTAATCTTTTTACGTAGTTACTAGCTATTAAATTGATTTCCTGCTATCCACTGTAAGCAGCTTAATAGCGCTAAACGAAGGAATTCGCCGAACTTTCATTATCGTGTTTACTGTTAGAATAACAAATTATTTCGTTTTACAGCGCGGGACGTTCAGAGTCAATCGAGCGTTCTGATGAACTGGCTGTGGGGGAAGAGGTAAGAAAAAGACATTATCTCTCTTTACATGCAATTAGAGATGGACATTAAATTCAACCTTAATAAATGTGTTTAAATTTATTCACTGATCATGCTATTACGAATGTCCGCAATTTTAAGAAACTAGTTTTTACAACTATTTTTACCTGAACCAATCATGTGAAATGATTAGATAAAAAACGATATCAAGTTTATTTTTAACAATTAAAAATATTCGTATTTTAAAAATAGTCTGTATAGTCCTCTTAAAGTAAATATATTTCAAATCAATATCCATTTCTTTAATAAAGACTGTATTGTTAATTCAACAAAAATTCTTAAATAAACATGCATCATACTTTATAGCACACCAAAGGTAGTGCACATGTGATCAAGGAAGAGGATAACGAGCAGACGAAACAATAAAAGAGCCGACCTCGTCTTCGCCCATTTCCAATTAACATTCCGCACGGAGTGGAGTCGAAGGCCAAAGATCTCAGCGCCAAGAGCGCACATAGACCGCCGTCACGAAACTCCGTCGTGTGCGTGATCGATCTTTTGCAAGAAAGCTTCGAAGAGATAGACTCTATTAAAATCCACAGAGAAGCCCTTGTAGGGTTTCTCCCGCTGCCGCGTGTGTATACAGTCGTGCTTCCCCACCTGCAAGACGATGCAAGGGTCAGCCCGACTACTACCACTACTAACTACTGTTGTTGGGTGTCGCAGACACGTCGATTGTAAAAAATGTAGCAAACAGAAAAAAGAAAACTGAAAAAAATGCGATAATGTATCATAGAAAAACGCCAGTTACTGGTTATTAATATAAAACAAATTGTATTTAAGCGAGTTGCCTTTCAAAAAATGCTTTTTCTTTGAAAGCATTATAAAAGCAAAAATTAAACAATGGGAGGTAAAAAAATTGTATATTGTTTATTTTACAATAATCTGGATCGATAATAACCCGAATGACAAAAGATATAGAATATGTAACGGGCCAAGCCCCTCGAACTGACGCGCTCCTTAAACGTTTCATTTTTTTGTACGCTCTTGTAAAGCCTCGCGACTCCGTGAATTGATGTCAGCGACAGCGCGCCTGCTTGAGGGATGCAATGTATTTAAATTATATTCCACTGTGCTTATTTTTATTATCTAATATTTAAATTAAAACGAAACAATAAGCCGCCTTGTTGATAGTAATAAAAGTTAAAAAAATGTAATGCAGATATTATTGGGTCCAAAAGATGCCATCACAGTTATTGGATCCATCTTAATTTTGTACAGATGAATAAAAAGAGTTTGTCGATTAAAAATAAAGAGCCTTGCCAGGCGTTTATTATATACAATATGATGGTTTTAAATTTATTGTTGCTGCTTTCGAAGTAGGATATAATTTTTACGGACGTAAAAATATCCCTTCATTCGCAAAGTACATTCTGACATGTGTGTATGTTTAATCTCGAATAATCAAGTTTTTCACTCGCAACGACGGTATATTATAATCATATATCATCGGGAATGAGTGGGGAGCAGTCATTTTTGTGAGGTAGAACGAAGCATAAGTACCTAAGTGTTTCTAATTTTACAAAGTGTAGACATAGTTTTTAATTATTTTTTCTAATTTCGTTATAAAATAGTATAAATTGTAATCGTAACGTAAAAAAGTTTTGGAAAACGTCATGGTTTTTCAAATAATACTATAAATTTACATGTAGCTATCTTAAATAACATATTACTTTCATTAATTTTAATCAATTTTAAAATAGCGAAAATACGCGAGGACTTTGTAGGCTATAGAGAAAAAGTTTTTGAGTTTTAATAGAAGTTTACAACTAACACAAAAAAAAACTATCTATCTGAAAATTATACCTTCTTAAAACTAAACTTAATATAAAGTATTAATACTTGCAAAGTAATATTCGCGCGGTGATATGTATCATGACCTATCTTACACGATTTACAAAAAAGCACTCCCATCTGTAACATTCATCTCACATTCTCGCATCGTAATAACTTTACAAACTTAATCTAAAGCACGAAAACGCACTCACGAAAACTCAAAAACTTTTCTTCAGTGCACGAAAATTAGGCATATTATCACATCTCAATCCGTGAAAGAAGCGCTCCTGGGAACATCCTTGAGCCTCCAGGTGATCCTGATGATCGATCTGACGACCGTATTTTTGGTCCTCTCGGTCCTCGCGAACCTCGGTCACTCGACGCTGCATGCGAGGTTCTTTAGCGACGACATGTTTTGCTTGTCGGCCGTGAAGTTGTTTGCGATCTTGCCGTCCACGTGGTTCTCCTCTTGAAGGGTGTGCTCTAGAACGGCCGTAGTCTCGTTCGGCGTTTGAACCTCTTGGAAGTGCCTGAAACATTCGCGAAGGAAAATAGTTTATTCTCAATCGTTTATATGAAAATGCTAGATAGTTATTTTATTCAGATATGTTGCTCTCGTTTACGCTCTAATGCATTACCTACGTAGATAAGAAATCTAAATATTGTCGGAAAAGTGAGAGGGATTTGCGTTTTGAATTCTAGGCGTAAAATACTCTAGCCTCGACCAATAATTAAGCGATACTGCAATCTTTCTCTTGTATTTTATGAGAGTTGCGAAATCGCTGCATTTATTAGAACGCTATATATTGCTAGCAACTTAATTATTGACTTTTCGAAAAATAGCTGCGTCCAGCCTGAGTAATTAAAAATACATATAGGTACATATAGAAACTGAATCGTCTATTCTCACCTCGAATCCCGATAAGCCGACTGCTGCTGCTTCTTCTTGAGCGCCGCGTTCCTCTTGCTACACCTCAGCCCTATGAGCGTAAAGATAGCCAGCAGCGCGAGTCCGAGGAGTATCGCGATCACCGCGATCACCGGGCCGCTCATCCTGGACGGGTCCTCGATCTTGTTCTTGTTGACTTCGTCAAGAAGGAATTCGAGTGGATCTTCGTCCATCCAGTTGATCCAGGTGTCGTTCCAGAGCGCGGGATTAGCCCGAGGGTCATTTGGCACGTTGCTTGGAGGCAGCGCGGTCACGCGGTACTTGAGCAGAGCCTCCTCCAAGGTGGCCAGAATCATAGGCCGGCTCTCGGCGAGGTTGCGCTGCTCGCACGGGTCTTCCTTGATGTTGAAGAGGCAGGGCGACTGCAGAGGATTGCAGCCGATCTGTAAGAATTTGGGTTTATATTTTTTTTGGGTTACTTCAGTGTGCAGGCTCGGTTTGGAAATAAGTTTGCCGAGCGTGCGATTGATGAAAGCGCGGCTATATACCTAAGCCTGATGTTAAAATGTTTAAGATTTATGTACACAATTAGAGCTCTCTCGACTATTGCTATAAATGCGAGCGCATTAATAAAAATAAGACTCGTATTGTATATCTGATATTGATTTATTATTCATATATAAGAATAATAATTTATCCTTAATAACAATATTTTTTTACTCGCTATACGTCAAACAAACAGTAGCTATGTTTAAACTAATTTCTATATGCAAATTTTAGTACGAACAATGTAAAAAATACACCCTGTTTTAATTACGAATTTCACAAGGAAATAGATGTTGCAAAATCGAAGGAAGGTCGTTGGATTAATGAGAAACTCATCTAGGAGATAAGTCTTAAGTTTTAATTGAGCAACCTTCGCCTGTGGATTATATAGTCACGACGATATGCCTACGCGGAAAGAAGAATTATAAGCGATAATCCGGCGTAAACTTGACTTTACTAAAGTGACTTTACCGTAATTATATAGTTGAATTTGGTGAGTAGTAGCCATATCTCACATAGAAGCAATAATCTGGCTTTAAGTATTTTTTGATTTTTATGTACATATGTACCCGAAATTTGGAGAGCGCTGTAGCCGCCTTGTTTACATCTTACGCGTTTTATTTCACGGAGCTGGAAATAGGTAGGGGAGACCGGGGCTAGTATGCCGACTTTTTACGTTTTTTCCTTTTTATCGGAAATTATGAATTTCATCAAAAACATTTTTACACCATTTCAAAATACTCCATCTAAAGAATACTGACGAATACTTTTTAGACTTCTAGAAAGTCCTTAACAAAAGATAAAGCGATTTTTTTAACTTCGCTTGAATTGGCCAACCAGCCCCACAGGCGGGGCACGTTGGCCAAGGGTCCGGGGTAAGTTGGCCGACAATAAATATTAGAATAAAAAACAAAAATTCTTATAAAAAATGGGATTTAATGAAAAAATATATCTAGATAACATTAAATTCAGCACGCTAAACTCAAAATATACAAAAAATTCAATTATATAATGAATTAGCAAAATAATAAAAAATAAATAATTTTATAATGAATTAACAAAAATAGATTCGCTATTTACTCGTAATACTGAATTAATCGCAGTTAAAACAAACAAAATATTTCTTTTTTCCTGAACATGATTCGCGAGTCCAATTTTTGCAATTAACACATTGTATCCAAGTTTCATAAGAAACCAATTTTAATAAGAAACCTTTTGAGGTTTTTGATATTCAACAGCAACATCTGTAGAATTAATCGCCTTGCATTTCCATTTTTCCAATTCCACAGTAGAAATTTAGGCGCAATATCTTGTAAGGCTACCTACAGAAATTTAAAAATCTCGCGATGTTTGTAGTACAGATTTGCGATCATATTTAATAGCAGACACAGCTCGCAAAACTACGTCAGCAGGCATAATGACTCTGTTAGTTTTTCTTTTGTAGTTACGAACCATTTTGTTCTGCAAAACTAATGTATAAATAATATATTCAACTCGTGTAATAATTATTATTTGATCGGCCAACTTGCCCCAAAAAAAAATCAGCCAACGTGCCCCAAGCATGCACGTCAATTAAAAAATTAGAATACTAATATTATAATCTACACTTATTACAAATCCCAAATTATAATTTTTCAAGAAGTTATCCAATGTTTTCTGGAGTCAGAAATTTTCTTAGATATGTGCGAAAATTTTCAAACTTATTTTTTTCCACGCCGATTGATGATATGGGACTGAAAATCAAAACGAATATTTTACACTCTATTATGTATTGCTGGTATAAATAGCATCGCCCTCTCATGTTTCAATCACGAGTTATCAATACTTGGCCAACTTGCCCCGTATGCCAACTAGCCCCGGTCTCCCCTGCTAGTTTTTTCTTACACAAAATAAATCGACAATTTTCTAACATAGGATAACGAGTTTAATGATAAGCTCGAATATCACTGAAGCCAAGAGACCGATTGTATAGAGCATTAAGAATTTATATTCAAGAGATAAAATAAAATCTACTATTATGTTCTAAATTTCAAATCAATAAATACTTTACTCTAGTTATTGTAGACAAAAAACAACTATTTTTTTTTTGTTTTCAAAAATAAATGAATATATTCAGAGCTATTTAATTGATTATAGTAAGATTGTGGTAAGATCTATTTACCATAAATTTTTCCGAGTAATTCCCAAAAATAACGTTGTACATTCTACCTTTGACAAATAATCGAGTTTAGCTACTTCAAAATAATTTTATTGAACAAAATAGATAATTTAAATTTCCCTCAAAATCATTATAATAAAATAAATATATTAAAAATTCAACATCGAACGTTTACTGCGTGTGTTAAGTAGTAACAGAAATACTATTCAGACTAGTATTGATACCCCAGTATAGTAATAGGCATTTGAATGTCAGTGACTGTTACTACTGACAAGGTAAAAGACTGACCTGAATAAATGGATCGAAATGCATTCATCGTAAAACAATAATAATATCAGTGATTCATGTATTATTTAAGCATACTAGAGAAATTAGCGCGCTACGCGCACTTCGTAATTGTTGACAGATTTTATACGTAACCGATATGCAAACTTCTTCTGTTTTTCCATTATATAAAAATCCCGTGCGATATCTAGCCGAAATTCGAGTTTCATATCGATTCTCAAATCTTTAATATATATCGCGATAATAAAAACAGAAGAAGTTTGCATAGGTTATGTATAAAATCTGTTCACAACTATTACGAGGCGCGCGTAGCGCGCTCTATCTCACTAGTATTATTGATATATATTAAAGATTCGAGAATCGATATTGAACTCGAAATTCGGCTAGATATCGCATGGGATTTTTATATAATGGATGGATGGATGGATGGACTGATCCGAAGATGTTTAGTAGATGTAAATAATATAAAAAATGAGCCGTGGGTGAATATGTATACATATGTAGGGTAGACTAGAGAATAACGGAGCACTAAAGTTTAAAGCTTTCTATTAAATTTAAAATTACATTTATCGCTACTTAAAATTTCTCTTTGTTTCTACTAAATTTATCGTAATAAACAAAAAAGTTATTAATTCAGAAAAAAATCATGAAAAATCGCTAGTTTCAAAATCATTAGGGAATACATGGTGCACACCGTTGGGGTGAAACGGAGCAGTGTATTTTATTGGATTAAAATATATATTTTTTGACGGCTAAATTTGTTAATTTCTATGCTAGGATATTAAACTTAAGAATTTTTTTATACAACTTATTATTATTTTATTTTGGTATACATAAAGAACATTGCTTGTAGAAAAATTAAACTGAATAACATTTTATTATACTAAAATATTGGAGAATAATGGCGCAAATTTGAGCTCTAAATTTTCATTATTATGTTTTATATCATAACTTTTTACCAGAAGATCCGATTTTAAATTTTCAAAAGGCTATTTAAAGTTGAAGAATAGA
>JAPYZA010002821.1:0-16419 GCA_030522685.1 Eupelmus azureus | reverse complement strand
GATTAACTAGCGCATTGTTTACGCGGAACATTCTTTGGCTTTATTTATTATGTCATAAAAACGCGGAGCGGGTAATAACTTCCTACTCAACTATTTACCCAATTAAATATTCATTAATGAAATTTAATAAAATCGAGCCACGTGTAGGATATGTATTATTTTCTTGTTGTAAGAAGGAAATAGACCTTAATTTCATCTAATTTTTATTGTTTATATTAGATAACTATTTCTAATTTTCGGATGGAATAATTGTGCTGTCTTATTAAGCCCTAAACAAAGATTGAAATAAAAAGTACGATTAAAATTAATGACAAAAAGAAGAATGCATTAGCGAGCGACAATGAATGACGAATAAATTTTAAATATTCCATAGTACAGTGACATTGAGTGTCAAGGAACCGACATAGACGGATCGAAAATTTGCGATTAATTTTGCGACTAGAAGGTGACATTAGTAATCGCGAGAAATCGCCTCACTTAATTAAAAGTTTTGATTTATTATACAGCTATATATATTTTATTGACCGCGGCTTATAAAAGTCAAGTCGTCGGGACTTTCAACTCGACTTTTAAATCCTCACTTTATTAGCACTATTTAATTTATATTAGAAATTGTAATTATCTAGAAAAATAGAGCAATTCATAAATATATCAACATCTTTTTACTTTGATTTATAGATTGTAGAAGAATTACTATTTATAAATCCTAGTAATTCATAGCACTCCTACTTATAAATGTCCTCACTTTTTTCAATACTCATAGTAATAATAAAATTAAACAATTCTCAAACATGCATTATTAATCCGCGCGCGACAATTATTTTATTATTTTCAACCCATCAGTTATCACCGAAGAAAAAACAAGTGATAATTTTTCACAAATTTCAATCGCCACATTATAGAAAAAGAAACAAGCAATAACTTTCATCCTCGAACGCGCGCACCTCGTCGCATCCAATTTGCATAATTTAAATTTAACGAACGGCTCTCAGAGTTCCCTGAAAAAAAAAATGAGCAACCACGTACGTAGCCACATACGCAGAACTAGCCGAGCATCCAAAGCAATTAGAGTCAGAGATTTTCCAATTGAGCGAATTCCTTCCTTGAGAAAAATACTCTGAGAAGGATTGAAAAAGGACGCGCGCGCGTGCCGCTGATTAGCGCTCGTATACGTCTACCATACGCGCATGACGGAAGAGCTATATCACCGTGCAGGTGCGCTCCCGGAAGCTCGCTTATATGTGATTCGGGAAAGTTTGGCCAAAAAAGGGGGGCCCGACCTCTGCTAAGGAAATCGACGTGCCTACAGCAGAGCCTTGGCAGGCGAAGCTCGTAAATTTATCGAGGATTCTCCCTGCGTGTGAGACGCGCGTCGAGGACTTACTTCGTTCTGTCTGCATACGCGTTCGTCATTTTGCGGAATTTATTAGTTATGTACTTGGCGCGCTCGGTCTAATAGGCGCCGACGAATTAGCATAAATTATAGGCTGAATTTCGCCGCAAGGATCCACTGGGTTATATTTGGCCTGACGTTTTTGCCAGTGCGATAGCGTCTTGCATTTCAAATAGTCTTTGAGAGCTGAATGGCATTTTTTTTATTTTGATAATCTTGTCATTGGTTATCGGATGATCGGATGTGTGTCTTTAATTTTAATTTATTTGCTGGATTTATTACCCTGGGTTTGCGAGTACTTAAATGTTATTGTAGTGCTTTTAGATTTCGATAATATCGTTTATTTAAGAGACGTTCGTGTAATTAAAGGATTTTATGTGACATGTAAATTAGTCAAGATTGAGTAGCGCATTATAAAAGATTGATGATTAAATACTTTTTGTTTTAATGTTTCAGAAAAACAAAGAGTAATTCCAAAATTCGTCCACTCCAGAAATGAGCATGATGCACTTGCAAGTCCATCAAAAGGAACAAAACGCATTTATGAAGCGTTGATTCACTTTTATGTAATGCAAATAGCGTGATTTCGTAAATTGAGCTTTATGTAAGTACATAAGTCTTCGAATTAAGATCGATGCTCCAAACGTATGCCGAACTAGCGTCATACATTGTATTGTCTTGCGACAGAGATTTTTCTCCTTTTCGACACACGTTTATTGAATTGTTTGTTTAAGGCGCACTGCTTTCGGGTCGGAGGAAATCAGTACGTTTATGTGCGTAGATACATGTTGATGTGCCTAATTGAATCTTTTCTTATAAACAGTGGTTGACGTGTGGCGTAAAAAGTATCGCGCCACCGTACTGGGGGTAAATAAAATTAGTTTTAAGCTTTCGCAAAAATAAAGTTGATAGAAATTTAATTTTGCAGGATAATTTTTGTAAAATTGAAGCAGTTATTTGATTAATGAAAGTCACAATGTTTTTAGATATTTGTTGAATTGATAATATTATATATAAACATACAATATATAAATATATAGTTGAAAGGATTGATAGGATTTGTCGTAAGTCTGAAGAAAACAAAAGTGCGTATTATTCAATAAACAATTTTTATACCTTGTACAAAGGATTTCATTGATTTAACACACATTTTAATCTACCAACGAGATACAAATAAATAAATATTATAAAATGCATTAAGTAATTTGTTGTTTGTAAAATTGAAAAGATTCAAGAATCGGAGAAAATTTTGGAGGTAAATAATTTTTATCTTCAAAAAAACTTTTCAAAATTTTAGATTAATTTACCATTTACAGTTTCCGATATATTTACATAAACGAAAATGAAGAAATTTCAATAAAACGATTTTTATTAATTTTTAAATAAAACCGTAAAACACATCAGTTATATTAAAAATTTTCATGTTTCAAAATAATAGTTTCAAAATTTGAGTTCAGAGCAAAAGAGCTATATTCCGTTTTCTTCATTTTGCTTTATATATATGAATCGATAGATAATTTTTTTTTTTTTTTTGAATGTCACCTTTTTTATTTATACGACAGTTCTTATTCAAAATTTGATATCATAATATTTGTGAATTTTGAATGAATATATCATAAAATCTAGTTGGTACATCAATCTGAAATGTAGGAAAAGTATTCTTGAAAATAAAAATTAATTATCTCCAAAATTTTTCTCTATTATTCAGTTTTTTACATTTTTTGAACAAAGTTAAAGTTTAAAGTTTAAAATTTTTTATTTCTCGCGCGTAACTGTTGTAAAAATGTCGATGATTATTAATGTTTAAATTGAGTTACGACATGTGCGTTCAAGTTGAGTTTCAATTGACTAACAAACCTAAAATCTAAAGGCTTATTAGACACGATCAAAAGAACGTAAAAAGAAATTGTTCATATAACCACTCAATTTTTAACTAAAAATTCCATAAATTGTAAACTTCAAACCAATTGATCTAAAATTTCCACCAACCAACAGCAAACCCAGAAAACGATAATAAAAACGAGCCACGCACAGATGGTTGCGAAAGCACATCCATCAAGCAGCGCACAAGTGGTCCGAGTGCATCGCGCGGGTTTACGAAAGCCCGCGCGCCGGGGGTATTGGGTTCGGGCTCGTGTCGCGCAACTGCCGCCTAAGAAGCGGCGCGTCTAATCTTGGGCTGCCGCGCGCGGAAACGAAAAAAGAAAAGGGCCGCAGCGATCGCACACGAGGCGCCAGAAGACAGAAGAAAAAAAGCGTCCGTCGCGCGATAAAACGAGATGCGATACGCGCGCGTCTTCCCGAAATATACCGAAGTAATCTGAATACGCGTGAAGGAAAGTACACACACGGTCTTTTTTCCTCTCGGCCCGATCTATCGGATTACCCCGAAGTTGTATCTCGTTCAATATGTCTTTTCCTTCTTTCAAGCGATTAACAAAGAGTGCGGCGGCGTTTCCTTGTGTAACTTAGACTTGCGCCTGCCTGGCTATTAAAAAACCGCGAAGTAGCAGCAATGGTACACTTAATGACCATATTACGATCCCGCTTTTACGCATAAGCACATACTAACCACTAATGGCAGCGGCGAACTGCAGCCAGAGGCTCCTCTGCTCGTTCTTCCCCGGCGTCTCCTGGAGCTCGAACTGCTTCAGCTGCTTCTCCGTGCTCGCGCTCATGTCCTCCAGCTGGAACTTGACCGGCGCCTCCTTCTGCAGCTCGGCGCCGCCGCGCAGGCAGGGGAACAGATTTCCAACGCGCATCTTTCCGATATCTACACCCCGATGGCTACTACTCTACTGGCTCCTCGGCGCTCGAGCGATGATCTATACTATATTTCTTCGGGGGGCGCGTCTAAGCGCCGCCTCTCTGCCGGCAGTTCGGATTTCCACACGTCCGTTTTTTCTCTTTTCACGCTGCGCGGCACTTTTCCGAAAACTCTCTCAGCGGCTTCTCATTTGAGGACCGCTGGGCTCATGGTCGTGTGGTCGGCAGGATTTTCTTTTGTCGCTGCGCTGTTGATTTTTCTCCCTGTACTTTTTTGACTTTGCTGTGTCAGTTGTGCACTGGAACACTGCTATGTAGAGCGACGAGGAAAATTAAGGGGGATTTGGATTCTTTTTTTATCACGATCGTTCACTGTTGACTCGAAGACGACCGTAACTAGACACTCCAGTCGGTTAATTAATCATAAAGTCCCTTTTTATCTCAAATAAATCCAATCAAAAACGCCGATTTCACAAACGATAAAATCCTCCCAAAACGATCTATATCCTCGGGCCGAACTGTCCCCAATCCCGCAAGCTTTACAAAGCCAAGCCAGCTGCGTGAAACCCTTGCCTAAGCCTGCCTCTAAGACACTGCATGCATGGAATCGGTACGACGCGCCGCCCGAGAAAAAACCAAAACTGAAAGAGGCGCCGAGGCTCGCGTTGCTTTTAAACTCGATTGCGATGCGCGCTCCAAAGTGGGGTTCCGCGTCTCTCCCTCTTTTTACACTCTATCTCTTTCCCCGCGTCTCTCTCTCTCTTGCTCCGTCGATGTCGCTCGGCCGACTCGAGCCCGATCCGATCTCTCGTATATACATGCGTGCGTATGTGGGTATATAGGAAACGATCGCGCCGCCGAGCTTCGCCGATTTTTTAAGCGTAATTGCGCCCCGGGAGAATAGCTGCGTGCGGGGATTTTTTTTCTTCCGCGTGCAGCTAGATAGGTTACAGTTTGTGGGATGATTGATCTGTGGTGTGGTACTGTGCAGTGCGCGCGTCATAAGTTTCGCGACAGCTCGGGATGCACATAGTTTTAAGTGGCTGGTTGACGTGTTTGGGAGCTGCTGTTTTTCGCTGCTTGCCCATCAGATGTTTGTTATTTGTGCGGTATTATGGGATCTCCTGATTTTAATTCAATGTTGCATGCGCAGATAAACAAAATTGAGTTGCTTCTGACGATATCTACCCTCATATATCTTTGTCCAAACCGTTAAATATTCGAATCGGACCAAAACGCATCTAATGACTTAAGAAGTACGCAAAATCTTCCTGGCTCTCGATCTTTGTTACCGATACCTCTCTCTAAATGCCCAGTTAAACTGCGCGCCTATTCACGTAATGTGGCGCAAATTAATTTTAATTGCTTATCGCGCTCGCCGACGCCAGTACAAGGTAAGAAAAGCGCCCGACTTTGGATTTCCTGTTTGTTTACGACAAATTTCAAGAGAAAGCGATCCGCGCAGCGCAGCGGCCAATCCAGTAGCTTGCGATCTTTTCAAGAGCGCGTTTAAGTCACGAACGATTTTCATTTTCTATCTGACGTCGTTGAAAGCTGCATTTTATTTATGCCGTAGCGGTAAATAAATAATGAGCATTATGCGACCAGTTTCGTGCTCTTGTTGTTTCTTTTTACCTTAGCTCTCTGCGCTTATTGTTGCACTCTTGCTTTTTTCTTTTTTATTGTTGTATTTTCATGAGCGCACTTGTTTCGCGTGTTGACACATCTGTAACGTATAGCGTACTTGTGGAAGCCGCGAGCAATAATAGTTTGAGTCTAAATAGAGAAGTTGGTTTATTGTCAAGTGTGCAGGCTTAATTGAAATTCCTGGTTAATTGAAATTCCATTTTAGCCGTATAGATGCATGGTCTCGTTTGATGTAGTGTCGGGTAACTCATATAAGTTTCTGTTGGGGATATTGGTTACTATCGTGAAAACAAAAAATTTGTATTTCTAACTTATTGAATTCCAAACGAAGATATTTTAGGATTACGAAACGTGCATGGCAAAAATTTGTTTAGTCATAGTCCAACTGAATAAAAAACTCATTTATTAACGTTTCAACTTTTTTCTTTAGTTTCACTGGATTTATGTTTGGCTATTTTGAAATTTGTTGCTGCTTATTAATTTATACAATTTTATGGTATGTTTAATTAAAAATTACATTTTAATAGAATCAACAAGTGTCGCTGATGTCTTATCACACATATTTTGATAATGCGATACGCTATGTGATCCTTAATTATAGGAACTTCCTATACCAATACATTTACGTTCACCATAAAAAAAAATGTCCATTTTATAATAACACTTAATGATTTTATCATAAAACCTGGAAAGAGAATAAACATTTAGTTACCGAACATCATAAAATTAATACAGCTGTAACGTCAACCTACACTTTATGTAAGAAACTTATACATTATTTTTCCAGCAACTATAAAATACAGCTCAATCCGCAACTATATCTCTTACCCGCGCACTTGACAATAAAAATCGCTGAATTTCTAGCGCATTCTCCTCTCGCCTTACATTCCACGCGGGTTCTGAAAAAAAAAGTCCAATGTCGATCTTCGCGTGTTTGCAAATTCACTTAACACAGTTAAACATTGACGGGCATTTTGAAAGACACTCGTATAAGTATTTCGCTCAAAAACGCCCTGAGCGTGACTTCATCTCGCGGCGCTCGTCCCATTTTTCAATTTATTACTTAAGTACCTACACTTACCGAAAGCGACTCGGGCAATCAAGGTCCCATTGTCACGTTTCGATATAATTGGACATTTCATTGACTCTGCGCAATGTTGCTCGCGCCTCCTATATAAGCTAGCTGAAAACTGCGCACTGCGCGCGGAGCGGCCTATGCGAATTTCCACAAAATAAACTCTCATTACTGGATAAGTTCCGAGAAGCCGGCTCGCTAATGCGCGTGTGATTAAGAGAGGCGCGAGCCGCACGATATCTAATTTGTTCGATCCAATACAAAACGCACTTATCCCGTCTGCTCCGTTCCACGCGCAGGCAAAAAGACCGATTTTCTCGGAGATCGGCGCTAAATAATCGAATCGTCCGGTTTGTTTTTCTCGGCTCGCCGAGAGCCGCAGTACATGAAATGTGGGGCGCGCGAGCGCGCGCAGGGTATATATATAATTGCAGTCGCGTTGCGCGACTGCACGCGGAACGGCGCTTATGTTATTATTTAATTTTCCCGCCGCGGCTTGGGATTTCGGGGAACGGAAATTTTCTCGAAAAAATTTTCCTTCGACTGGGTATACGAGAGCCGCGCGCGCGCGTGTGTATACGGATGGCTGCGGATATTTATACGCGACGGCACACCGGATTCCGCAGGAAATTAGCATGTATGGCCGAACGTCGAAGGCTATTGTTGACCGTCGCCCCCGAACGTTTGCATAAATAGGCGGTAGACGAGGATGATTGGTATATATATGTGCTTATGTGGGATTGCCAGCGTATTGACAGCTGTCTAAACGCTGTGTTAATATTTTTCGCGGCGAGCGATTTAGAGTCGATTCGCATTGTCAAGGGAGCAGCTGTTGATCTTTGCGCGGTGTGGAGGAAGGTAAACTTTGGCGGATCGTTAAATGATGAGTCGGCGCGAGCCTCGAGCTCTTTTCGCTAAAAGTTCGGATCTGTGTGGTATATAGGTGCGAAAAAAAATCGAGGCGAGCACTGATGATATTTTCGGCTGCGTTCAAGGACCTTATAGATCTGGATGACATTGCGAGGAACCGGATTTTTATGGACTCTCTTATAACATACTCTCGCTGCAATGTTTACCAAACTTTTTTTCTCTCCCGTAAGAATTATGACACTTTAATCGTGTAGGTAATTGAATGATTATCGGCGGGATAAAGAAATTTCAAATTTTCTTAATAATCGCATTAGCAAAACTATTATGCGTCTAAGTGTCGGTAAACATGCAAATTTGAATTATTACAAGTGTCTTACTAAGCGGTAGCGAATATTAATAGCTCCCACCGAAGCGATTCCAAATACTGTTGTGTATAAACGAACGGACGCGAGTTCCTATGTATATTCAAATTCTATTAATGTATACAAAAGGAAATTAAATTGTCTGCGCGCCGATCGTTCCTATATACATATACGCCGGCGGCGGCGGCGGCGAATTGCTTAAAAAAAACGGCTGGAACAATGGTATTGAGAATCGATTGATTGCAGAGGCGCGTTGGCGCCTACTTTTATTAGAGCACACGAGTGGCTCTTTATGAAATTATGGGCTCACTTCTGTATACGCGTCATCGCGCTCTCCGTGCAATCTGCATTCGTTTATTAGCACAGAGTGCGGAGACTATATATGTGTGTAGGGTAATTGAGGTCCAATGCGAGTTGTGTTATGAACAAACGTATACTCGGCTGTGTTTGTTTATTACTCGAAGTTTAATTACTTATTTTTTTCGTATTTGTTTATTAAATTAAATTAAAGTGTTTTCAAAATACGGTGCTTAAAGATTTTCCATTGAAATATTACTTGGGTAGAAGAATATGAGAAAGATGTAAATATCTATATCAAGTATATTGAGATTTCAATATTTCTTTTGTGACGAATTACTTGTAATTCTCAGTTTACAAGTTTTATATGCAGATGGCGTATTAATTCAAAATGTATTAAAACGTATACAAACAATACATGACGTAATCGAGTAAACGTCATAATTTCACGTTTCGAATTCAAATGAAACGCAAACATGAAGCAGCAAGGGAAGCGCTAAATACTAAATAACTAAATAAGACAGTTTGTGTAAACTCAAATTATATGAATGATACTAACAAAAACCAATCCACACCAAGTACACAAGTTATAATATTTATATTTTTCAAAAATTCAGGAAAATCCGTATTTATTCAAATTAGACGCCCTTCCAATTTAAAAGTGAAAGGGTCTCTATATATTCATCAGCTTTATTAGTCCACCTCATAAGTACCTATATGTATATTTGCAATGAACAATTTAAGCGACTCACTAAACCGTGGGGAAATCCGTCACTTAACAGCCAAGTTGAATTCGAAGGTGAAAAGAAAGAAGAGACAATAAATCGAAAAATAGCTGTTTCGATTTGTCGTTCCACTGTGAGCGGCATTTCAAGTTTCAAGGAGATGCTAAACATGCGCACCTATCACCTATACCTATATACATAATCGCCGGACTTTCCTTTGCTTTGACAAAATGTTAACTTAGTTTGCTTGGGGTACAGTCAGAGCAATTGCGATTTGCGGCCTTCGTAAGGCTCATTTTAAATTAAAGTATATGGCGACTACTAGGTCGATTTACTAAACAATCTTCATTATAAATCCTACATTTAAGTGCCAATATGAACTACAGCAAACACCGAAAAAATTCCGCGGTGCGCGGGCGAGGGATACATAACTATTCATAAAAAATGATGTCATATTTTTCATAATTAAAAAATTAAATTTACTTTAATTACGAATAAAATAATACATAAAATAGATAATAATAATACTAATTAGCTTATGATAGCTGGTACTAGACAGATCTTTATAATTTGAATTTGGTAATTTATACTAGTGCTGTATATCTAAGAATTAAAATAATAAAGTAGAATATTAAAAATGTGTAAAAGATATATTTTAAGTATTTATATATTACAGGAAAATCTCGTATCAAGGTTGTAAAATTTTAAACAATTTGTCACTTGACACCACCTTATATACAGATCAAGAATATTACTTTACTGTATTTGCAGAATATTGATAGATTAACCAAGTAAATTTTTTTTCTATTTCAGGCATAACAATGGCTTCTTTTCGTACCTAAAAATAAAGTAAAAAATAATAATTGACTGATAATTTTATTTTTATAAAGATTAATAAAACTTTAAAAAATTAATTACTGGCTATATTCGAAAGAATCGGGTTCATAATAAGCAAAGTAATAGATTCCACCATCTTTATATGGTTTTACGTCTATATTACTTTGTTTAAACATACCCGATGAGAGCATCCTGTCAACTACCTGAAAATTTAAAATTAGTAAACATTATTGCAGATTTCGTAATTAATTATTGACAATACCTTTGCCGTTGGATGTCCAATCTTATTTCCAAAAATACGAAGTTGGTCAATTAATGGAGATTTCTTAAATGAATGAAAAAGCTCAATAGCACCTTGATCGTCAAAACGATTATGAGAAATATCAAGCATCACTAATTTCGAGTATGGTATATCTCTACTTAACGCTCTAAAAGTTGGTGATTATTAGCATTGTTTTCTGATTGAATGATTTTAAGATTTACCTTAGACCATGATTAGAAATGATATTGTGCCCTAATAAAAGAAATTGAAGAGGTGGTCGCTCGTTTAACCATTTCGAAATAATTTCTACTCCATAATCTCCTATATTATTACAGCATAAATCTAAGACTTTCAGATTCTTGTTATGCTTGGCATTCAGAAACATGTCTTCTATGTCATGACAGAAAAAACTAAATTTTTGCAAATGAAGCTCATCCAAAGTAGTGTTGAACTATTAAAAAATTCAATTTAAATTCAAGTAGAATGATATATAATCTCGAAAAAATTAGTTTTATAATTACTCGTAACATAAGGCCAATAGCTGAGGCAACGTGCGAGCTTTTCAATTTGGAGTACATGCATTTAGGAATAGGTCGACTGAGGTTCAAAGATTTAAGAGTGCTATTGGAATACTTATACGTCGATCGTAACACTGTCGCAAAATAAATCAAACTGGTTTCATTGTGATCAACGTCGGAAAAATCAAGGTGCTTTATGAATTTATTTTTTTCGAGCATCAAAGCTACTTTTTTGGCGTTCTAAATAAAAGCGTATATAACTTATTAAATATAAGAGATGATTTGAAATATGCTGGTTTTTATGCCTTAGTATCTAGTTATTGCGATATATGAAAATGTACTTCTATTCCCATCTTATTTCCGCTCAATCGAAGTGTTTGTAGTTTTAATCTTGATGCATTATTGTACATGTAACAGATACTGTGGTGATCTGTAATTTCATTATATCGTAAATCAAGTTCTTTAATACTGTGAACCTAAAAATGTTAATGTTAAAGTAAACAAGTAAGTAAAATGATTAAATAGGAACAATTTAAATTACTCTTATAATGTGATCTATCAAACTTATGAATCCGGCGGATTTGATTTCATTGTATGCTAAATTTAATTTTACTATGTTTCTGTGTTTTGTTAAATAAATTAATAAATACGGAATGTCCCAATCTTGGCAGCGCCTTCTAGAAATATTCACTTTATAAATACTGAATTTTAGAAAATTATATGATTAATAACATGATATAGTAATATAACCCAATTTTGAACTCCAGATTTTTTCCAATCAAATTTAAATTTCGAGTTTTATCCTTATTTTTTTCGCAGCTCAAGTGAAAAAATATATCTTTCATTATATACATAGGCTTGGCTTTTTGTCGGATTCTCCCACTCAAAGAAACGGTATCATAAGCAAATTGAGAGCTTATCTTATTCGCTTTGTGTGCAGTGAATGAGTGAAATTCTGGCGTTTCAAAAGTCAAAAGCCCGTAGTCGTCAATTTCAATCTCTTCTTCCATCTTGTTGAAATAATTCTTCTCGAAAATTCTCGAAAAAAAATTAAAAATACTAAAAGTAACTTTAGAAATGTCCTGCCATTGAATAAACAACAACCTAGCAACTAACCTGAATCACTTATTCATTCTTCTTATATTAAGCTCATTCTGAAAGATGGCAGAATTTGATTTTGATACAGAAGAAGAAGTAATAGTAGTAACACCTTTAGATGAAATGTTTAAAGGTAATTTTTTTTTTATTTTTAATAAAGCATCTATGTTAATAAGATTTAAAAAATATATTAGCTTATTGCAGAATGGATCCACTTTCTTATGAAAAGCAAATTGATTTATTGCCATTGTCTCAAATTGATAAATGGTTTAAACTAGCTAATGTATTGGATATGAAAAACGTTACAACAACCGATACTGGATTAGGATTTTTTAAATTTCGCAAAAGAGCTATCAATTACGACGAATTCCTTCAATTTATCAAGGACCTTGCTAAAGCTAAGAAACTGAATTTGGATATTATAAAAGAAAAATTAGAAACTTCTAAAAAACCAGTTCATCCGAATGATATAATAATAAAGAAAAAAAAATAAATATAAATATTAACATGAGAGGGAAAGGCGCAACCTTTTTACTAAAACTATATACATTTATTTTTCCATTATTTTTACATCAATTTTATTTCTTACATAAATTAAATCTTACTGTATTTACAGCGTAAGAAATAAATTATTTAGTTCAAATTTTAATTTTATTATGTCTGATATTCACCAGTTTAAAAAATTAATTATAAATATTTGTTATTTTTAATTTCAAATGATACTTCAGTAAATCGCAGTAAAACTTCACTTCTATAGCAATATTTTTTTAAATAATGTAGAGTGAAATTCAAGAATATATTATTTTTTAAAAATTGACCAGCAATTGTTTTAGGTTTTAGAATACTTTTTTAATTGAATAAAGCAATATTTTTTAATTGGAAAATAAATAGGACTGAGTAAATTAAACAGTTTCAAAATAAATTTATTCACAAGCTCTATAATAGAGACTCAAGGCACTTGAATCACAAAAGAGCACATTTCAATTCACAAACACTATATCCTTTTAATTACAATAAACATATTATTTAAATATTAAAAAATTAAAATAAATAACGAATCGAAATTTTCATCTCTTTTGTGCTTCTTAAGTATCAAAAATAAAGTTTGAAAAATTCTAAAAAAACAAGGAGTCAACAGTTAGTGCCTTAACTTGAATTCGGCGGTAATTTAGACAAAATTCACACAAAATTACGCACAAATTTTAAATTATCTTCACAAAGATTAAATAATTTCAGCTTCAAATTCTCGCGAAAATTTAAATATTCCTTTGAATCCACTTCAGGCTTTCTTGACAGTTAATCAAACTTACTCGTCCTAGGAAGCATGCAATAAGTTGATATTCTGGCATTGTTCGTCGACCGCAGGATCGTGTTGACATGGAGCGTTGATAACTAATTTGCTTGTGTAATGCTTGTTTATTATCGTTAATTTGATTAGATTCTTCTATTGAATTATTTCGTCCTTCACACAATACTTTTGTAGTTAAGCACAAAAGCCATTGCAGTATCTGATAAAAAAAAGATAAACCAATCAGAAATTTTAAATAGTTTTTATAACAACTCTTTTATTAGTAATACTTACTTCACTACTAGATGGAATTTTTACGTCTTTTTGAAGCCAAGAACTAGGTGCCCACAAGTATAACTGCATGATTGTTGCTGCCATATCCACACTTAGACGCTGAGATTTATATAAAAAATAAATTATAATATATTTTTTTCTTTCAATATTAAATTCTATTAATTTAAATATGAATTATTATACCTGATATACACTGCGTTGTAAGATATCCCTAATGAGAGCTGATATTATAATTGGAACCGAATCAGGTAGGGGTGGAAGATCTTCTTCCTTATAATCATAATTTTTTAAAATAGCTTTTTCTTGTGCACTTCCATAAAAAGGATTTTTAAGCCCGAAAATTTCATATGCAATAGTGCCAACAGTCCAAAGATCAGATTTTGTGTAATTAAGACTAGTAAAAGCACCTGGCTCAGTTGTAACAATTTCAGGAGCCATAAGTGCTGCATTTCCACCTTTATCAATGTCGTGTGAATTATACGGAAGATATAAACCATGATTTTTGTCTGCTAAACAACATCCAAAATCAGTTATGACTAGTGTAGGACAATTATCAGATTCTTCAGAAATATCAAGCAGTATATTATCAGATTTAAGATCCCTAAAAAAGAAAAAATGTTGGATAAATGTTTTTCTTATTAAAAATTTCTTATCATAAGCAGTAATTCTTACCTATGTGCAATACCGTGAGAATTCATATGAGCAACACCTTCTAACAACTGAGCAAATAATAAAATTGATTCTCTAGTATTAAATTGTCGATCAGCTACATATTGTTTTAGAGTTAAATCGTATCTAAAAGAAAAGTATAAATATGATTTGTTTATAAAAACTATAAATACATGTAATTATAATAAATAAAATAATATACCGTTTCATTAATAAAAACAAGCTCATATTTCTTCCTGATCCTTCTGGGTTCAGTCTTGCAGGTAAAGCATCTGGATACATTTTTATTGAGCCAGGTAAGAAGGGTACCCTATCAGCAAAAACAGAATACATAGCTACAATGTTTGAATGAGGTGGAAGTATTCTCTTATTGTCTGCCATTCGCTGTTCCCAATGGGATAGTTCTTCATTTTTACAATGTTTCCAAGCTGGAACAGTTTCCCTAAACATTGCTCTTAAAATTGAAGTTGCATTTGATTCAGCATCGTAATTGAACATCATTTTGATTGCCAGAGGAAAAGAAGATATATCGCTAGTTTTGTCTATAACAATTTCATCTACATTTTGTTTTTCGTTATCGTCTTTCGAACGTGCAGCATAAACTACTGCAGAACAACCTTTTGCTATTGGTGGGCCTATTATAAAATTTTTCAAACTGACTTGATCGTTATCTGTTAAAGAAGTTTCATAATTTTTATCATTTCGAGGTTTATTCCATTGTAATTTCATAACAGCTTCCTAAGAATAATTGAAAAATAATTATTAACTAGGATAAAATGAAATAATAATAAAAAATTTTAATTACTTACCCTGATCTCCCAACAAACCCCTTCCAATTCATCTTCTTTTGTTAGAATACCAGTGCCAGATGCCAATGAAATTCCCACTAAAGCAAAAAACGGTGCAGAGTCACCACCGAACAGCAGTCGACTTGCTGCACGACGTCTCAAATCAGCTGCCAAAGTATTGGTAACACGTTTTAAGATGTTATCAACAAAGAGACGTCGTGCTTGAGCTCCCAGGAAGCCAAGGTGACTCCGAGCTGATGATACATCGCCAGTACCTTTAGGTACGTGGCCCTGGGACTCGCCTAAATAAAAGAATTTTGTTAGTCATGGAAGCGGATGGCAGATTAAAATATATCGAATACTTGCCTACTCGTACAACGTGTATTTTGTTAAGGTGGTCTTTTGTAGCGTTGAAATAGTGCTCCGGTCTTCTAAAAGAGCGCAGAAGAAAACGACCATCTTGTATCAGGCGCTGGGCTACCGTTCTAATCGACATTTCTCCGCGCTCCGGAGCCGCGAGCGCCCAGCGGGCTAAGCTCGGACCCCAGAAGAAGGCCTTCAAGCTTGAAGGCAAGCTCGTCAGCAGTGCGGTCTCAATTTTTCCGAATTTCCTAGCCACTGTAAACAAAAACGTTCACGCCCATGCGTGAGTCGACACGATGAATTTACTGCATGCTTTTCCAAGCGCACAACTGCGCAAAACACCTCGACAAATTACCTCGAGAGCCGGAAGTGTATTACTTTGTTGTGATATTTTATTTATAAAAATAAAATGCCCCCTCCCTAACCTTACCGTGGCAGAATTACGACGACGACTGTCGTCGCGGCTGCGACGACACGACGCGAAATTTTAGCAGGAGCCAATCCTAAAACTGTCCGCAGCTACCTCGCGCGCAGTCCAAGGTTCGACCCAAGATAGATTCGCTTTTTGCATTGAGTATAGATATATATTTAACAAGAATGAAGAAGGACGGAAAAGAAGAGGTAAGAGACGAAACGTTTGCCTGTTGACGCCATGATCATCTTTGTCGCTTACGACGTTACGACAGAATAATAATAACAATAATACGATTATACTAGAACGTGCCCAGCAGCCGGGCAGTACGTAACTCGCTGCTGTATCGACTGCTGATAACATGGTCGTGACTAAATGTGGCACAACAGGTGGCGCAAAATTCAACTTTTCTCCGCAAAAATCGCAGTGCATCTGTGCATTGCATTTTGCATGTTATATACACCTGGGATTTAAATAATTATAGTGAGTTGCGAATTTCTAATTAGGCTCTCATAAATGACTTTTAGCCGGAACATCATTCATAAGCTACACAACTGCTTTGCGCAAGCGTGAGGCGTCGTTGTATGTTGGTATATATGTATGCGATAAGGCAAAAATGCTAAATGCAAGCGCGATGCAGAAAATTTTCATATATTATACAAGACGAATGATTGTTATATCTCTAATCAAATTAATAATTTTATTTGTAACTGAATAAAGTAACGTTTTCATCTGTCTTTATAGTAACGAATAAC
>JAPYZA010002820.1:0-50540 GCA_030522685.1 Eupelmus azureus | reverse complement strand
TATTAAGACAATTCAGTTTAAAGTATATCGCGCACATGACGTTGCACCAAGGAGTTAAATTTACAAAACGTTTTTTACTACACTTATTCACATTTTTTTTAAGCTTTTCAAAAATCTCCTTGAATAACACGACGACTTTACTCATACAAATTGTCATTCAGAAAACGAAAATTCATTTACAGTCAAATTTGAAACAGTTCTCAAAAATAAACAAACAAAATAAGAATTATATAGAAATCTATGCTCATATACGCTTTTCATCATCAGCAGGCATACTTTCACTTTATTTGATTTGCAGTTACTTTGCAGAATCAATATGATTTTGGTACTTTGGTTTACCATGTGTAAAAGGCAGGTATCTGTACTTTATCATGTGCTAAAAATAAAATTAATAATTAATAAATTGTATTAGTCAAAAATAAAATTATTGTAACATTAGAGATTTACGAAATGGAATTATCTCTTACCTTAATTTGGCGTCTCATCGTTATGCACATTAATGTGATGAAATACATCACAAGTATTGGCCAAAATACTGGTATATTGCAGAAATCAAATAACGTACATATTAAAGAGATGATAGTAGATTTACACACTGAATACCAAAATTTGAACTCAGGTAACCGTCTAATAAATGGCCTAAATTCTTCGTTTGACCTTGTTGGTAGTTGGGGCCCATCCGCGTCTAGAGAATGAGAATTTTTAAAAATTATTATTTAATAAATCAAATATAGAAGTTAAAAACAAATTATATTAAGGCTTTTACCATCAAAATCCATTGCTGGGTCATTTTTTGGTGTGAGAAATGATATGAATAGGTTAAGATGATAAATTCCCAATCCATAAGTGATAATATACCAACCCTATAAAGTCAAACAAACAATATTTTTATAGAAAATACAGTAAAATCTATAAACAACAAATAAAGTAATTTATGATCACTAACCTGTGCTAATAATATACGAAGGATAAATATAAGTATTAAAAATATCGCAAAGATCCACCTAGATATAACGTGTGGGGTCCATTGGTCCAGCCAACTTTGGTAGATCTGAATTCATTAAAAAAATTAGAAAAATATAGATATACTTTTATTTTTCAAAATATAAATCATGGATGACTTGTGCATTCAATGTGTGTACAAGTGAATTGATGACGATATACTAACATTACGGACCTGTGATATTCTCGTAACTGCCTTACTGAATACATTCCCTCTTGCAGGACCGCCAAGATCCTCATCTTGCATCATTGTACCTTCCTGCAACCACGTAAAACAATTAATATTCGCTTAACCAATAGCATGAAGAATGAATCAACAACGCTTGTCAACAAAAATGTCCAAAAAGCATAAAACCAAGTAAAACTTTCAGTAGCAAAACCACTGTTACTAAACATACGAAGCTCAAACTACAAAAGCTATTCATCAACTCAAATACAAGGAAAAATCGTTCGGTTATTCCCAAAAAAAACGATCCAGCAGGATCCAGCTTAACGACCGCGACTACCTAACTCGCTGGCAATCGTGAGCTCCGCGAGCCGCAAATTAAAAACGCTCGGCCCCGAGAGCGAGCCAGTATTCAATAAACCCCGAACCGGGTCTGCCGTAAGTACACTGTCTAATTAAATTTCTCGTAATGGGGCAATCCCGCAACGTTCAACGGTCTCCGTCTCTTTCTCTCTCTCTCTCTCTCAGCTGCTGAGTTGTCAGTGTCATCAGTAAAAATGCCACTCTCACCGTGAGCCGGCCGATTAGGAGCCGTCGTCCTCGAGGAGCTGCCTCACGTCGCCTGATTACGAGCACGCGAAAAAGGCACGTACACCACGTAAACCCGAGCTCTCTCGCTTCGCGGAGCTTTCGCCCTAACCTCCAAACCTCGCGGTACGGTATAGTGAGAGAGGCCAGACTATACACACACAGGCAGAGAGCGAGAAAGCGCAGGGCGTGCACTACTACTACCGTTGGGCCGAAAAATCCTGAGGGCAGTGTGTAGAATTTTTACCTGATACAGCCGTCTCGTCGCAGCGTTTCGCCCGCAGCACTATGGGTCCAGGAGTCGCGCGCGAGGGGGGGGAGGGAGAGGGCTTTTCCTTTTAAAAAATATATATAACACGTCACAACATTAATGGCATACTATAACACACACGGCCTATCGAGGGGGACACCTCGCGAGATCGCTCAAAACTCGGTATGTTCTATCTTTCTCTCTCTCTCTCTCCTTAGGCGCAGAGGCACGACGACACGACGTACAGGCCGCGACTATATATGCGCGCGATCCGCGCGCTGCGCTCTGCGCGCTTCTTTGCCTGGCTCGGCTGAGCTCGGCTGATTACGGAGCGCGCCGTCGTGTGTGTAGTATTGGAATATGATACCGGAAAAACGTTGCCTCGCGTGCCTTTTTTTTGATAAGCCCGGGGTCTTTTCTTCAGAGTTGAGGAGAGGTTTCTTTTTTTGGGATGTGAGGGACGCTTTTTGGGGATTGGCGAGAGATGCTTTGGTTGATGATCGTGGGAGGTTTTATAGATCATGTTGGATGAAGTTGGATTTGTGAGGATTATTATGAATTTTTGTTGTTGAGGAGAATCCAGGGTGCTGTTTTGGCGCATGACTTTTCCTGGTTGGGAGAGCTTGGGTCTGTTGATGCGCGTGTTTAGATGTAATTGATCCATTTAAAATTGTAATTGTATACTCGCAGCTTAACGTTTATTGGCATAATCTATGATCGCATCTATGTTCGTGCGATTTCCTCAATTAGCTTGTTTCGTTTTAGCAAAATATGAAATAGTTTTGTATATGAAGAGGTATTTTTGTCATTATGCGTTACTACGTATAAAAACTTTGAAATTATATATTATTTTTAGAATTTTAAGTAGATCGTAAAAAGACAGATTTCATCAGAAATTTATTTTTAAAGCTTTTGTTCAGCTTATTTTATTGTCAATAATTTGATATATTGGTTGGTATTTAAAATCTTAATATCTTTTCGAAGGGATTAATAATTATGCTTCAATCAATACAAAATATTTGAATTTTATTTATTTTTGTATTCTCGATAAACGATTACGCAAATATTTTAAAAAATTATTGATCATTTCTGTATATATTTTATGTACTTATTTTTATAATAGGTTTTTATAAAAAAAAAACAATAAAACGCACGCATAAGCCATATTTTATTGCTTTTATAAAGTGCAGTTGATCAAAAGTTTATTTTTTCTAGACCAAGTTATTCTATTACAACAATCACCTTCAATTTTTTTCAATTCGCTCATTTATTTGTTTTATAATTTACAAAAATATAGTTATAATTGTTTCTATAAATATGTCGTTCTTAAATTTGTATTTAAATCCAAAAATACAGGCCATGGTATTTTATCGGAGCATGACATACGGAACGTACCAACTTTGGGCAAAATCGATTATTCAGCGCTGATTTAGTATCGGAAACACGTACACGACGTTTCTTAATGTTATGGTTTCTCGTTAAATATTCCACGAACATTATTCAAACACTTCGTGTTTTTAAAAATTATTATTCTTCCAATTATAAATAATTGCTTCTTTATCGTAAAAAGTATATACTTTGTAAAATACATAAACACAAAATAATTCAACAACTCCTCAATAACATTAACAAAGCGTAGTAAAATGTATATAATTTCAATGCAATTAGAGTGAAAACCACTCAAGCTGTTCCTTAAAGAGAAAAAGGGGAAAAATGCGTTCACTTATAAACGGTCATTGTGACGTCTCAGCAACCTTGTTTCCTCCCCCACTATGAAAATACTATTGATGACATCATTGCCTTTACTCCTGACACAACACACTCATTCAGTTCCTTTTTAACGATCAAGCGCAGTACATCCATCCGCACTTTTGAGATTCTTTAAGAGAGCGTCTAGAGTAACAGACTTTAGGTACTTACGTCTTTTATTTTTCGAGAGCTCTGTAAGCAGTGCCCGATAGTGTTGAAGTGAACAAAATTTTGATCTTTTTTCGTTCCTTGAATATTTTTACAATTATTTTTTAAATACTGTGTTTTTAAGTATTATTAATCCAATTATGTCCGTTGGGTCGTTTTCAATCCAATATTTAAGAACAGCTGTTTTATTCAACATATAAGAACAGTTTTACAACATTTATTAACGTGTTAATTATAGTATATTATTTAGGTCATAGCTTCTTTTATTCATTTGCAACCCTTCAGTAGATCAAAATGTGATAAATCAGCCGAATACTTTTAGGTATAAATGGGTTAATACTAATCGATCTTGAAACAAACTTTCCTAATGAAAAAAGAATTTCATAAACTTCTTAGGATCATTAAGATGTGCTAGTTTTGTCGATTTATTTCTTTGAAATATTGATGTGTCAATTAATTTCACATTATACGTGCCTTATTAACTAATGTTCTACGAACTAAGTACAGCTACATAGAAATAATTGCATCGTTTATGTTTACACGATTAATGTTAGTGAATTACATGATTAATTAAATATCGTTTACTATTTTAATTTTATTGATAAATTTAATGTGTATCTGCTGAAAATAATGAAAGATTATTATTTATTATAATTTATGTGATTAAATTATAATAAAATTTAAATTATCGAACAACTTACAAATTTTGTTTTTTTTGTAATTGAAAAATAAGAAAAATTTTAATGTGTTCATTGTTTACAAAGTGCATGCATCTGCGTGCATATATAAGTATGTATGTACACCAAATGAAAGCACTTAATTTATCGTTGTTTATCTGCGGTTTCATTAACAAACTACCTTAAATTACTAGAAATGTTATTACTATAAACAAGTCATTATTATTAAAAACAATTTATATATATTTATACTTAAAAAAATTCAAATCTTCAATAAACTTTTGTTCGATTACGAATACAAAACTGAAAGCCCGACTCGATAAGCCAAACATGATCGATCGGTATCAAAGTATAATATTATTCAATAACGCGAAAAACTCATTCAATTAAATTTCAAGAAACGCACCTACTAATCAGACCGTCACGCGTCGAAGCCCAAACCGCAATTTTTAAATATCAAATTCAGGTAACCGATGAAATCATCCGCACAAGCCCATCGGAAAACAATTCCGACCCTTCCCTAAAAATGCGTCACCGCTCGCTCCCCCACCCCCGCAGAATTACAAGCCCATAGCTCGACCCATAACTACTCATCTCCAGCTCTTTAAAAGCGTTCCATTTAACTGTTACAGCTGCCTGCAGTACCGACCCGGAGTGCTGCCACACTCGTCATACCACAGACGAGAGCACAAGCACCCACGGCAAGAAACATATATAATCAACCGCCCGCGAGGCGCAAACGCATGACATCATCCCGATGTGTGTGTGTCTACTCTAGCCTTCTCTCTCCAACACAGCGCGCCACTCCAAAAACCACTATAAGCTCCGGCCGACGACGGCGCGCTCAGTGTGTATATGAGTGCGTGCGCGGGCGCGCGTGTGTCTCTCCCCGAGAGATAAACATCGTGTGTCGAGCGAGCCGCTTGTATACGAGTGTGTCTCGTCGTGCGTCGTCTGAAGGATCTCCTTGAGCCAGCGAGATATATAGACACGGGGCTTATCGTAACGTCGTCGAAATTGAATATCGAGCCTCCTTCGTGCTCCGAAATAACGAGGAAAAGAAGAGAGATTACAGACAGACAGGCGCGTGTGCGTGCGCCGTGCGTTAAATATACACACACCCAGCGTGTGGACAAGTCGGCCCGATCGATTTTCCCGCCCCCGAGGAATAAAGGAATACAAGGCGCGGGCCACCCCTCGCTTATTATAATAGCTAAACACGCGCTCGCGCGGGGTGAGACTGCCGGAGAGCCGTAGTCCCCCGTATACATACAGAACAGCTGCAGTGCCTCGGCAAGGAAGAGTACAAAGGAGAGAGAGAAGCGCGCGTTGGGCAACGGTTAAAAAAGGAGAGAGAATTATACAGAAGGGGCGAGAGAGCTGTGTATATCCGCCGGTGGTAGTTTTTAGGCGGTCGACACTTGTCAAACCGCCGCTGCTCCTGACGCAACGGTGAAAGTGGCTCTCTCGCAGCTGGCTTTTCGCGCGCGCGTCTAACCTCCAAAAGCCTGGCCGTAAGTATATATACGCGCGCTCTCCTTTTTTCCCGTCTTTCTCTCGCCGCGGCGTGCCAGAGACGCGGAGAAAGACAGAGAGAGAGCCAGAGAATACCTTTGCAAGCGCGGGGAGACGAGCAGAGCGGGCCTCCCTTCTTACCGCCCCTCCGCGCGCCCGACAGCTCCCCCCCCCCCCCTCCTTGCTCTAGTCGCGTACACGAAATATCACCAACGACCGACCGGGTGACGCACGCACGCAGCAGTGGAGTCGGCGGAAAGGTGCGACGACGACGCTGAGCTGCTTTACGGTGTGCGCGAAGTTCCAGGGTGTGTGCGTCGTTGTGTGCATGGTTGTTGTTGGAGGCGAGGAGCGGAGCCTGCGCAAGAGCTGGACGGCTCGGAGAACGGAGAGCTTCAACGGTCAATTGTTGTCAATTGTGCTTAATTGCGATTAATTGCCAAAAGAAAGTCGACGCCAGTTCAGTTTGTTGACTCTCTCGCGCGCGCGCGAGGCTGGGATGAGGCTGGCTTGAGGAGAGCGGAAGGAGGAAACCTGCCGAGCATTGAGGGATCTGCTGGGAAGAGCGAAACTCCTGGTGCAGGTGTCCAGCACCGAGGGGATACTTCTGGATTTGCTGCTGAGCAGGCTCGCTGCTACTCCGCTGCAACGTATCATGAATGTGAGTGACAAATATCTGGCATGGGCTCTCTTTATATATGCAGAGTTCTAAATATAGCGCACATGGGCACCTTTGGGTACTTTAAAATAGATACTTTTTTGCCTGCCCCGTTGACGCACTTCTGCTGAGATTGCAGAGTGCAGTAATACACAAGTCTTGGAGACTTTTTTTTTATTTCGCTAGTTGAGGGGTATTTAAAAAACTGTGTCAATGTACAGCAAGTTTTCACGTTGTATACTGCTTTTTAGTGTATGTTGGGTTCATAAACTTTTGCAATGGGTAGTGATATTATTAGCACTTCAATATAAGGCTGAAGAATGTGAGTTATATTACTGGAAATAATTGAATACTACTCATGCATTATTATTACAATCACTGCATTATTTAGGCCATTTAAAGTATCAAATACATAGCTTTCTTTATACCTTAGCTCATGTAAATATTATAGCTAAATAATTAAAGAAATATAACTTTACATCCTTATAAAAACTTAAAATGCATTTATTTGCATGAATAACTTAAATGTTAAAGTATCAATACAAAAATTGTAATCCATCATATTTGATGTTTTTATAATGTATTAACACTAATAAAAATACATTATAAATAAAAAGTTGTATATATTTTTAAGTAATCCAATAATAGCTGCACCCACGTCAACTATGCACTTTGCCTCCAAAATATTGCATAGAACGGACAGCCAGCAAGCAGCTAAATCTGTTTTTAGATTCAGAAAGGGAATTTACGGATATATTCGAGAGTTAGGGTAGTAATTTTGGGATCTTAGCTTAGAATTCTCACGATGAGCGTTGAGTACACATCTACTTGCTCTTTTATGACATGCGTTGCTAAGGAGTTTTCTCCATATTGCCAAAACTATTTTGAGAATTCTCTGCTCCATATTACCTCTGCATCATTGGCGAATAGTTGCTGACTGGATTATATAACAAGTTGGATCATTGACCCCCTACAGGCCCACTAGATCGAGACTATGACATCTACGGAATGTAATTAAAAAAATACTTTTGTTCCTGCTTGACATTTGCCAATTGCTTACTGCTAGCCTTAAATATTGCATACTCGTCTGATTCATTGACTTGTGCAGCAGAGAACATGTGGTGTTGTGCTAATCTTAGACTACTGCCCTAGTCAGCAAAAAATGCCGTTAGTTTAGGTTTGCAAAGAAATCAGAAATTAAAGAAAAATTTTCATACATAATCTTGTTTCTTTGTTTGTTCAGATTTCATAAAAAAAAAACACTTCTAAAACCATTTTTGATTTAATATTAAAGTAGAAAAATGTTATGAATTTTATCTAATCTTATGTTTATTTACATTTTAAATTATTTTAAGACCTTATGACACATTCTTTTTTCAAAACAACACAAAACACCTGTGTAGATTAACATGTACCTTCAAATTATGAAATTAATTTTAATTAAAAACATTACCTGCTGTATTTTAATGGAAAATTACATTTAAGTTTATCAAAAGAACTCTGTTATGTTTTTAAATCAAAGATTATTTAAAAGTAATATGCGTGTTAAAATAAAAAAGAAATCAAGTCTTTAGTTCAAATAGATATGTATAATCTGATAAAATCTTAAATACTATTTTTGATATCTCTATATCATTTAAGATATACTTTCGACATTTCCTGATGAGTATGGCAGATTAGACAGTTTATGTTATTTCAGCTCAGTGTGAAAAATTGCAACTATGACGCAAACAGGCAACAAGATAAAAAATATTGCTTCACATCAACTAATGTTGAATGCAATAATGGATCTGCAAAGTTTCTTGATTTTTTCTTCTGAAAAATCGTAAACAGTATGATAAAATATTTGTTCTTTGACAACTTGACATTTGACAATGTGTCTTCAATAGATATGTTATCTGAATGATAACAAATTTAGACATAAAATGTCATGCTTTTAAAACAATAAAGTAAAAATTATAACTAGAATTATTTGCTGTGTATTTAGGAATAACAAATGTGGTGTTGATGATTTGAAAATTAAATATTTAACAAATTCATGAACTACTAAACAAGTAGTAAAAAGTTTATCTTATTTTTACCATTTATTTAGTATAAATGGTTGAGAACACTGAGAAAAATGTTGCATAGGGCCTTCCAAGAAGCTTGTAATTAACATTTGTTTTTCTGCTTATTTTATCTTTATTTTCATAATGAATATAAAATCTACTGCAATAGTAATTAAATGATTTATTATTACAATTCTAATCAAAGTTAAAAATATCTTTTAATACTTTGATTCTACATTTATAAATTGTATAAAACAGTAGAAATTAAGAGTAATGTATTTATTATTTATATGATACTAAATATTAAAGTAATTATCTGAAGTAAATTCATAGTTCAATTGCAAATAAATTTATGAAAACTTGTGTTATTTGAAAAATTTTAATGATTTCAATAATTTCAAGACCCAGTCAACTCAAGATAACCTAACAAGTTTCAAGGCAACTTAATTATCTACCGTTAATTGATTGTTTCACAGTAATACTTTTTAATCATAATAAAAATTGTCCTTGAAAGATTAGTAATTCTTTAACAATGAGTAAAGTTTTGCAGTAAATATAAAGATTTTTCCCAGTGTATATAATATGATATTGAAATGATAATTTTGTACTTTAAAGAATAAATTTGTATCTGAAATTTGTTTAGGTAATCAAAGTGTCAGTGAGGTGGTGCCGCGAAGGTGGTTAACTCGCCTTCGGTTTCTTGAGATGATCGAAAGTGTTTCCCGTCGAGCGCTGAGTGGCTCCAGTGGGAGCTACCACGTTCGTGGTGCAGAACTGGCGCGAGATCGAAGACTTAAGACCCTTTCTGCCACTGTCGTCTTTTTAGACGATACGCAGCACACCTTTCAATTAGATGTAAGTTTTAAAAAATTATCTGATTATGTATTTAATAGTTTTTGTTTTAACAACTAATGTAATAAACTTATATTAAATAAATAAATATTATTTGTTACAGAAAAGGGCAAAAGGGCAAGCACTTTTAGATTTAGTATTTCAACACTTAGAACTTATAGAAAAAGATTACTTTGGCTTACAATATGCTGAAAATGGATCGACCTTAACATCAAGTCCAAATCCAGATGCAATGGTAAGATGTTTCTCTGTATTTAAGTTTAAAAATCGTAAGGAACTGAAATATTTCACATAAGTACGTGTATCTTTTATAGAGGTGGCTAGATCCTTCAAAATTAGTAAAAAAACAAATAAGAAGCAAAGGTGGACAATTTTTCTTCAGAGTAAAATTCTATGTATCAGATCCAAGTAAATTACAAGAAGAATATACTAGATATCAATTTTATTTACAAATAAGAAGAGATATTCTGCAAGGAAAACTGCAGCTACCTCCTAGTACTGCTTGCCTTATTGCAAGTTATACTGTTCAATGTAAGTTTATAAATGTAATCATGAAAACTATTCATAATAAAAAATTGTTTGATAAATAATTCCATGCCTTCTTTCAATATTATAGCGGAACTTGGTGATTACCATCCAGAAGAACATGGGCCTGGATATCTTTCACGTCTACAATTAATACCAGGACAAACAGAAGAAATGGAGAGAAAAATTTCTGAGTTACACAAGTTGCACAAGTAATTACCTTTTTAAAGCAATATTCCATTTATATTTATATGTATTTGTAATTGCAATTGATAAATTTGGTATTTCAGAGGTCAATTACCAGCTGATGCTGAATTTAACTTTCTTGATCATGCCAAACGTCTTGACATGTATGGAGTGGAATTACATAAGGCAAGGGTATGCTTCTTTATTGTTGTCTCTGTCGTATTTACATTTTCAAGTGTGACTCATACACGTAGTACACTTGCATAAATTATTGGTCTTTCGTCTTATTTCCTTCAAAGCATGTTTGTATGCGATTTGTACTGTATCTAAAATAAAATTTAATTAAATTATATTTTTTTTTTTATTTTAGGATTCTGCAAATAAAGAAATTCAGTTAGGTGTAACATCTATAGGATTAGTAGTCTTCCAAAATAACATTAGAATTAATGTTTTTTCATGGTCAAAGATTGTCAAGATCTCATTTAAACGTAAACAATTTTTCATACAACTTAGGAGAGAACAGGTAATAATAATAATTTATATTTAATGTTAGTAAAAGAATATATCATAATTTTCTTATAAAAATGTATTTTTATATATAATCTAAACTTAATTTATGTTATTTCATTTTACAGTCGGAGAATTACGATACTTTATTAGGTTTTAATATGCAAACATACCGAAGCTCCAAAAATTTATGGAAATCATGCGTAGAGCATCATACTTTCTTCAGGTTACACAGTCCTAAATTACGAACACGTCGGTTTCCGCTAGCGTTGAGCAGCCGATTCACGTACTCTGGTCGTACTGAGTTCCAAACTGTTGAAGATGGAAAGCATCGAGCTAGAGTGGAACGGACTTTTATTAGGTATTTTAAAAAATTTTTAGGCAATTTAAAAAATATTACAATAATAATGATTGCTCAAAACTAAAAATTTTTATTTTTAGATCACCTAGTAAAAAGTTGATTCATGGAATCTTGCCTGTACCCATTTCGGAAGAAAAGGGAAAAATTTTGCCTGCTGGTAGAGCGCCTAGATCTTATGATAATAAGGTACAATCATTAGGAGCACGCGAACCTCGTCAAGCATGGGGAGAAGGAAATCAAAGCGATGAGTATGTTATTCAAAGTTTATATTTTTTTTACATTTTTACAGATATAAAGTTGATTATCGTTGTTTATTAATACTTTTTTATCTTTTAGCGAGGGTGGTTTTCTGGCACACAGAGAGGAAGTATCTGGAACTCATACACAAGGTACTGGCGGTGCCTTCTCGCCGATGTTGGGGTCTCGAGTATTAAGCTATGCAGATGACGATACAACTCTTGAAAGAAATATTTATGATGTCCCCGACTACAGTACAGAACCTACGAGTTCTCCAGTTCCACAAGTAAGTAATAAAAAATTAAAGTTATGACTAAAATCATTATAAATTTGATGAAAATAAAAATATTAATAGAGAAAGAGTATGGATTTTTAAATACGTTTATACATTATTACAGGTATTAGAAGAAGGTTTAGTAACTATAAGAATCACACCTGATGAGCAGGGTCGTTTTGGTTTCAATGTGAAAGGTGGTCTAGATCTTGATATGCCAATATTAGTGTCGCGCGTTGCGCCCAATACACCTGCCGATCGTTGTTATCCGAAATTGAACGAAGGCGATCAAGTAGTTTATATAAATGGGATCGACGTTAATGGTATGCTGCACGAGCATGTTGTAAATTTAATAAGACAGTCGCGAGATTCCGGAACTGGGGAACTCACGTTGACCGTGAGACCTAATGCTCTGTACAATGCTTTGGCAGGTACAGAAGAAAATTTAGAAGAAGAACCGCCTTACAGGTAATTTGACATAACAATAAATTCAATGTGAATTATGTAAAATGTCTGTTAAAAAAAAATTATTTCTTTTTGTAAAGATATGTACCAGATGTGCCACATACAGCAGTTGGTTCAGATGCACTTGCACAATCAATGTTGCTACTTGCGGATGGTCTGGCTAGCGGAGCTTTAATTGCTCAGTATGAACAATTATATAGGAAAAATCCAGAACTTACTTCTTTAGAATCGAAGAAACCCGAGAATCAAAACAAAAATAGATATCGAGATATTTCTCCATGTAAGTCATCAAAAGTAATATTGGTATTGTAGACTTTTTATAACTTAGCTAAATAGTGGACTTCCCCTTAGAATGGAATGTAGCTTATTTGATACTGAAAATTATCTAGTGTTCTTAATTGAAGTTTTATTTTAATCACTACATAGCGTAATATGTAAAAAAAAACTAATTATTTCAATTTATTTTTAATATAGATGATGTTACGAGGGTAATTTTGATGGGCTGCTCAAACGGAGACTACATAAATGCAAATTACGTAAATATGGAGATCCCCGGCTCAGGCATTATAAATCGCTACATAGCGACACAGGGTCCACTGTCAACTACGGTCGCAGATTTCTGGCAGATGGTGCTGGAGGCTGGAAGTACGCTTGTTGTAATGCTAACTACTCTGGTAGAACGAGGACGTGCCAAATGCCATCAGTATTGGCCTGCGTTAAAGGAGACATTAACGCTCAGGAACCTCTCGCTGACGTGCACCTCCGAGACCGTTGAGGATACCTTCGTCTTTCGGGAATTCGTACTCACTGACACTAATGTAAGTTACAAAACTGAAATACTTATTTTAAATTTATTCATTTAATTAAGACAAAGCTCATTTTTATTAATAAATTTAGTTTTATAGAGCTATATAAAATCAATATAAATAAAAACTTGAATGTTTCCGAATTCACAAAGTCACAACCATTAAACTAAAATAAATCTTGACTCACTTATGACTCAAGGTGTACTGACTGATATTATAAAAACAAACACGGCATCCTGTATTGCCAAAGAAAGAAAAAATTCTCGTTTGATGATTCATAGAGTAAAAGTATTAATATTCAAACACTATTTCGATTCGCATTATTGTCTTTAAAAATATATATTTAATCATATAATTATTAAGTATATTACTTTATAAATAAATATTCGCTATAAATATAAATTCGCTAACATTACATTATTACATTTTTATAGACAGGGGAGGAGAGAGACATCACGCATATGCAGTATTGCGCTTGGCCTGATCATGGAGTACCAAGCGATTGGAGGCAGTTTACAACGTTTACCGAGAAAGTCAGAGCCGCCCGCACCGGCATCGTCGAGCCCGCTGTGGTCCACTGTTCAGCGGGTATCGGGCGTACGGGCGTTCTTGTGCTCATGGAAACCGCATTGTGTCTTATCGAGGCCAATCAGCCTGTGTATCCCCTGGATATCGTTCGGTCAATGAGGGATCAGCGAGCGATGATGATACAAAATGCTGTGAGTTATTAATTAGTTATTATCTTTTCTTAAATTTTATAAATAAAAGTTTATTCTGATTTCGCAATTTCCATTTAAATACTTGATGACATTTTCGTTATTTTGTCCTTTTTTCATCATTAAAAAAGTGTTATTAATTATGTAATTCAACTTTATTTATTAATGTTGCATTTGAATATAATTACTTAATAATTTTCTCTTATTTTGCAGAGTCAATACAGATTCGTCTGTGAAGCAGTTCACAAAGCATACACTGAGGGTATAGTCAAACCTCTTCCGGAATTCAGTAGATGAGACTAGAATTCTGCAGGTCATTTCGAACCCTCGCACCGCCCCACGAGCATCATCTTTTCCACTTAGCTTAGGGAAAAGTAAACCTATTAAAAAAGCAGCTCCTAGTTTTTACAGATTCCGACAATAATATTTGTTGCGTCTCTTAGATATAATAGATATTTATTATGAAAGATTTTAGAATTTCTGAGATATTACGAGTAGCCTTAGATATTTTGTCTTTATGAGTGATACGTGATCAAGTATTTAGAAAGAAGCAAGAAATCCCTATATATATATATAGATTATTCACTATTTTATAAAAAAGAAAATAATTAATTTCAAATTCTCATCACTCATTGATCGCCGTGATATGTCTAGAGTATCTAATCAAATGTAGGAGCTTAGAAGTATTTAGTATATAACGAATAATAATCAAATGCTCTAGCACCATATGACAAGGACAGAAATAAATCGAACCGTATAGAGCTATTGCAAGAGAGTGATACGTCTTGCGATATTTTTACCTCCTAGAGGAGAAAGAGAGTAGGAGATGTTTGACCAGATCTCTTGGCTGTAAGTGTGTCATATTTATGCGTTTTATGCGAAAAAATTGTATATATTTAAAACAAAGAGTAAAAAAATCGGCGAAATTGCCAAGTCCGAACAGATGGTATTTTCATATAAATTTACTCGAGAAGCGAGTCGAATCACACGCCCACTGCCAATTCCAATTGTCGCTCTGCGTCCAAGAATAAAAATATAATTAATTCCTCCAGGCAGTTGACGGCGAATTTATTATGTAGTTCCCTTATACGTGATTCGTGGTAGCATTTATTAGTAGATCATTGATTTGAAATTTTATCGGTAAGATGATGTTGAGTAGAGATGAGTAATTAAAATAACGCAGAAAATGTAATACATGGGAATGTTTTGTTGATTTTAAATAAATCGGTAAAAATATTCTTTTAATAATAATAAATAATTTTTTAAAAATTAAAAAATAATTACTAATTTAATGATAAATCTATTATTTTCTTTTATTATCTTTGTAATACTTTTTAATTCAAAAATGTTTTTTATTTTAATACTTTAAAATTTTTTTCAAATGCTTTTTATGTTAATAGTTGCAAATGTGCGTTATTAACAGTATTTAAAACTACTTTTATAAGGTATGTGTAATATTTAAGAAAAAAACGCACATTTTATTAATCAGCAAGATTTGAAAAATCTACAAATATTAATGTGTTAAAATGATTTTTTTCGATTTTACCGAAAATTATAAAATCATTTACCAAAATGAACATCATATGTAATTTATGCAAAATAATTGTTTTTACGTGACCTGAAAAAAAAAAAATTATGAAAAATATTAGTTTTAAAACAAGAAAATATCCCATGTTCTGCAAGTAGTGTTATTTCCTGTATAAAATTTAGGCCATTATTACAGTGCTAGTATCACGAAATTACGAGAATAAGGAAGAAAGGCCCGACAACAGTGCCTTGAAAAGCTGCGTGTTAAAAGAAACAAAAATAAAAAAAAATTGCAAACAAATTTATTTCTGCTTCTCTAAAAATGTCTAAATATTTTCCCTTTCCTTCATTAGTTTATTATTTGCCAAAGTGCAAAATTAAATAATTCACCTGTATATTTTTGTACTGTTATTGATAAGTCCTTTCATCCCTCCCCCTTTTAATTTATGTTGCAAATATGCGTGTATATATAAAAAAAAATAAGTAATTGTAGAAAACGCGAGTTATTGCACTTACAGACTGTCCGGTAGCTACTTATTATAATTGCCATATCGTTATTAGAAAAAAAATTGAAAAATAAAGATTATTATACTCAGTTGTGCTACACAGATAATTATTAAATGTACGATTTGAACACGCGCAGTATTTCGTTATATATGTATATGATTATTATATTTGCGGATAAAGGCTTAGTACAAAGGACCATCGAACGCCTTTTGATAATGTTCAGACACAAGATGATGGCGCTGATTTTTTCGATTGTACGCGCGCATTGGTGCTGCTGCGCGAGGCAGATTTATTGTGTGTACGCAAGTAATGGTATTGAGATATGCCATTATTGCATCGACAAGAGAAAATCGGTCTTTGATCGATATACAGATAAACGAGAGATATGAAATGGTAAATGAAAAAAGTAATAAACACAGTCGGTAGCTGTCTAGTCTCGTTAAAAATTTGTACTTTTGAATTATCAAATAAAAGCATTTTTTTAAAAATTAATCGTTTTGATGTTTTTCTCATATTTCTTGTTTTTTAATAAAGTAGTTTAAATATTCAATTTGTGAAGGCCAAAATGTTCAGTGAAATTAGATTCTATCACTTGAACAATATCATATTACTGTTTATAAAGTGTTACTAAAATGTTTTAAATTTATTAAATGATTTACATAAATTAAATTTTGCGAATTAAAATATTTGGTATATTACAACAAAGAAAAATTTAATTTATTTATAAATTTGAAATTTATTTATTTGAAAATTTTAAGACAAATCTTGAATATAAAATTATTTTCATTCAGTTATCAAAATTTAAAAATTTTATGAATAATAAACTATATATACTATAAGTATCTTAATAAAGTAAAAAATGAAAAATTATTTTCAAATGATATAGTTCAATTTAAATCAAATATCATACTCGCAATTATAATTTTAATGAAGACTAATAACAATTATTATTTAAATTAGTAAATAGAAATGAATAGATTGTAATTACCTTATCGCCACAATGTTTTCCCAAAATTCGGTAATGAAAATTTGGCTATCGTCTAAATTGATTCATCGATTGAGGGCTTTTTGGGTCACTTTCATTTTTGTACAAATATAGTTGCCGAGACCTTGGGAGATCTCTCAGGATTTAGCGGCTTTTTTAATCAAAACACTACTCTAGACGGAAATTTATCATCGTTTCATAAATATTCAAAAAAGGAACTACTTTCTTTCGTAGTCACCTTTTTTTCTTCTCCAGAACCAGTCGCCGATAGAAATTGTATATGGATTAGAAAAAGTCTCGGTACAGCCTCGGACAATTGCATTTGCTTAAAAGTCGGGCGCGCGCTTTATGGTTTGCGCGTGCGGCTAACAAGTGTACGAGGAAAAAGTGAAATTTTATTCCTTCGACAGCCGACGTTTGCAGATATTGGTCAATAGGACGCGCTCGAGATTACCCGCCAATTGGCTTCTTTTTTCCGAGAGTAGCGGCTTCATCGGATGCAGCGAAAAAAAATTTTTTGCGCAACTTGAATAGTAATAACGGGGCTAACGTTGACTTATATAGCCGCTTCTCTTGCTTTGAAATACTGAATAAATAAATATTTGCGGGTAAATAATGAACTTTTTTGCGGATTTTTCGCTGACTGATAATGAATTTTTTTGCGGATTTTTTGCAGATGAATGAACTTTGAATTCCGAGCTAAAACATTGCATAATATATAAATATTGATGTTTAATTAAATAATGTATTTTAAGTTATGACATTCTTAAAGAAATTTTTTAAATCATTTATTTTTTAACCTTCTTCAAATACTTAAATAAAAATAGATTTTTCATTAATAATTGTTTAAACACTATTGACAGTAATTAGTAATAATCGCAAGCATTAGCTAGTCAAAAAAGTAAAATAATATTACTATTTCTAGAAGATTCTCCAATTGTATAAAGCAATATTTTTGTAAATGCAATTAATATATATACAATATTATACAATTCTGAAAATATATTGCTTCACTAGTTTTTTGTAAAAGATAATTAGACCTATACCAAAAAAAAATAAATCATAGATAATTTTTTTTCTTAGAAACTCAATAGATTTACTGCAGTATTTCTAGAAGAAAAAAAAATGATCAATTAATTACAAATCGTTTATCATCCTAATTCAGTCATGACTTAACTGATGACAGTAACGCATCTGAAACCGCATTTAAAAAATTTACTTAAAATTACGTCTACAACAATATTAAACAGTCGTAACAAGAATTACGTAAAAGCACAACCAATGCCACATTTCAAGTATTTACATACTAAATGCGTATTACGTTTGCTCAGAATCATTAGCTCTCCAGCCGTCTGACCACAATCGTCTTTTATCTACTCAAATCCTTCTCCATTACCCAAACCCCAAACCCATCTAAAAAGCCCAGCCCGTCAACCTTCCAAAAACCATCATCAACAAAACGTTATCCAATCCTCACCATCAACGCACTTCCTACCTCTCAAAAAAAACGACTAATACCCGTCCAGCCCAGCGCGCAAAACAAACGCCGAGGAAAAAGCATCGCTCAGTCACTTTCTAATATCGAAACGAGCCCGAACAAAGACGGGCCGACAATTTGAAGCTGAAAAATCGCCTCATTGTCGCAAGCGGGCGCGACATTACACACGTCCGTCGTCTCGCGTCCGTCGTCTCGCGGACGCTAAGACGCCGTGTGTATATGCAGATTTCGCGCGAGCAAACAGAGAGATGCGGCTCCGGAGAGGTGAGCTCTCCCACCTCAGCGCGGCTGTGCATCCGCGGTGAGGCGGCTCGGCTCGCTCCACCACTGCGCGCACCTCCGACGGCCGAAATCGAAAGAGGTATAAAAGCCACCTCCGCGACGGTCTCGTGTCTAGTTTCCCCGTGACCGATCGTTAATCGAGCCTCTGCAAGTGAGTACCGTCGATTTCGATTTTTTTTTTCTTTTGTTTGTTTTCGGTTGGGTGTTGGGTTTTTTTTTATGGGTTTTTGTTTTGTGGGCGAGGTGTTTGAGTGGGATTGATTGGGGGTTTTTTGGAGGATTTTGGAAGGGTTTTGTTGGGATTATTAGGATTTGTTTGTGAAGAAGAGGCACGTTTATTTTAGTGGAAACATTATTGCGTATTTTAAGGATTATCGAGTTTTGTTACGTCATTAGATTAATTTTTCGATATTTTGTCTGCATTTACAAATCATTAGGTGATGGGTGGCAGATTTTTATCTTTAATTATTTGGAATAATCGAACTTTATAAAGTTTAAAAACATAAAAGTGTTAAGATTCAGGAGTTTAATTTATCTTAATTTTATAGGGTCCAGGTATTATTATTACAGTTGTAATACTGATTAGATCATTGTCATCAGTGAACTTTTTCTATTCGAGAATATTCTTGTGAAAGTGAAGAATCAATTTGAAACTTTGTTTGCTGCTTTAAGCTGTTTCACGTTATATAACAATACTATTGACGGCAATTGGATTTAATTTTTTTCTTGTCAAATTATCCTGTGAAAAAAAAATACATGAAGCTTATTATTCATAATTCGTTTAATTAAAAAAAAATAAATAAAAAACATTTTAGCGCGTTGAATCAATAGATATGGTTTTGAAATCTAAAAAAATTAGTAAATCGCGCCGACGCGAACCTTAAAACACAGTCAAGCCCTAAAAACAAAATTAGTAAAATTCTTAATTAAATTTTCACATAAACGTCCTCTTCCAATTTAATCCATTTTGCAAATAAAATACCGCAATCGTAACAACCCAAAGCCTGCTGACAAAAACGCCAAACCGCATCTCCTTTCCCGCCAATCCCACATTCCCTCTAACCAACCGCAAACAATTAAAAATCAAACTACACCCCAACACACACACATAAGCGCAAAATTATATAACTGCCATGAGAATACGCGAGTAGACAGTGACGAAAGAAAAGCGTTTTCCCGCGAGCTATACAAGAAGCGGCCCGAGCTCGCGGAAAGGGAAACCGGCGAGCTCATCTGCCTCGATCTTGGCTGCGCGCAGCAAGAGGGAAAGTGCCGTTGACGTCCGTGAGAAACTTTCAGTGCCGAGATATATAGCCGATAGCCGACTGGGGGCCCGATATATATCGCGCCGAGCTTCTCTCTTTCAGGCGCGCGAGCCAGAGTAACGGGGATTTCGTGTGGCAGGGTCAATTGCCTTTTTAGCTCGGCTCGACCTCCTTTGGAGAGGAGAGAGGATGGGCTTTGGGTATTGATGGGATGCGTTTGGTTTTGAGGTCTGGTGTTGATGCTGGGTGGGGTGGGTTGGGAGATGAGAGTTGGGTGAGGATGGGCGAAGGTTGGTGTGAGGGTGGGTGGTTTTGGTTTTGGTTGGTGATTGGTAGGTTGTTGAGATTTAGATTGAGTTATTTTGATTAGAAATTTAATGTTTATAAAAGTTGGAAAATGTTTGAGATATTGAAGGTTTTTTGTTGATTTTGTTCTCGGACAGTAATCGCAATGGTAATAAAGTATAAATTATAATATAATAAAATATTTTATATAATCCATGAATCTTGCAAAAGTAGTTTTTCGCTAATAAAAAATTTAAGTAAAAGTGGTTTAAGTATGTAAGTATTGAATTTCAATGAAAGAAACGGTATGATACTTTGCGCGTCTCATCAAAAACGGCGCGAAATTTCAGTACCGGTTTTGGTCGGAAAATACAAACTTTCTCCTGATCATATCAATTTTTTTACGCAGTTATACTTACTTTCTGCAAAAATTTAGAATTGTTCAATTTCAGATGATTACATCTAGAATAGTGGTGTTTAAACATATATTTTAACACGTAAGGTGTTATATAAAGTTTACTCTAACACGTAATTTACTTATATAGATTTCTAACTAATTATATTTTTATACAATAGTTTCTTCCTGTACATTTTCTAGCGATTTGAAATTAAAAAATCTTTTAAGAGATTCTTAAATTTTGTTTATAAATACAATGCAAATATTGTCCTCGTAATGCAGTGCACCATCCGCAACTATTATATTAAAAAAATAATTTACCTCATACTTTTATTTATTAAAGCTCACAGTTCAAAATGAAATCTTTTAAAAACAACTTAAAAATTTAATAAAAAAATTACGTAATAATAAAGTTTTTTTAACGTATAAATTAAAGCAGTCGTTTTTCTATAAACAAAAAATAGAATTATCAGTTCATCAATCTCACGCGTCTTCATAAACACTTCACAGTCCTCCAATATCAATACTTCCGATCAGCGCTCAACGATTAACATTTCACTGCCCGAAGCTAAAATCACAAAAAAAAACCTCGCCAAGTCACAAATCAAATCTACTTGGTAGCATATTTCGTAGCCAATTATTAAGGATAGCTCGTTTTTTTTTATCCCACATAACAAAGGAAAAAAGCTACCTCGTAAAAATCTCAACATTGTCGCTGAAGCTTGCGCAACTTGGATTCGAAACTAGCCCCGCGGGGCGTCCGCGACTCCAGTACGCGCTACAATAAGCGAAAGGTGGAATACAGCAAAAAAAGAAGTCGTACCAACGAATTATCGATATGCAATGCTACTGTGATATCTTCGTCTCGAGTTTCGCAAGGAGCTAACGCAGAATGTAAATAATTAGATGAAATAGAGCGCGCGTGCGCGAGCGGTGTAATATTGGCTTAATGAAAGGAAAGGAAAGACGAAAGCTTGCTCAATGTTTTCGAAACGTTTTAGGACAATTTGAAGAGTGGGTTTTGAAGTGCTATTATTAAGGGTTTTTAAAAGAACGGTTATAATGAAATATGTCTAATGCTTCTTTATGGCCGATTACGTTTCGTTTTTAATACTGATGATGATGTAGAGTGATTGCACGTTTTCATTAGGGATATTTTTAATAGCGTAATTATTTAGCCATTGCGTGGCTTAATAGATCAATAGGATTTTTATTTTGTAATATACGTGATATAATTATTTCGTAAATTGAGCCTTTAAAATGTAGATTAGGAAGAAAAACTAATGATTATCATTTTTATTATTTTATAAATACCGCAAGCTATCGACTATATATTAAAGTGTTCAATTACGAATAGTTTAAACAAGAACTAAATAATATTTTTTATACGATCATTGTGATAATTATCTTTATAAGCTAAACGTTAATATTATTTTCATAAAAACAATTCAACAACTCAATCAACAGCCTCGTAACCCCCGACCTTTTTAATCATCCGCAGACAAAACCATGAAAGCCTGCGCAGTCGTCCTGCTCGGCCTCCTGGCCGTGGCCGCGGCCTTCCCCCAACAGAAGGACGGCCAGCTGTTCAGCAACGAAGCCATCAAACAGGCCCAGCAGACCTACTTGATCCCCAAGGACGCCCAGATCCAGAATGTCCAGGAAGGCATCGAGCTGGCTGCCTACGAAAAGATCCCCGGCAACCAGAGGATCAACCTTTTCGAGATCCTCGGCGATCACGTGCCGGCTGAGGTCGTCAACAACCTCCAGAGCCAGATCGATCAGATCGGAAGGAACTAAGAGTCTTTCTTCGCCGCTTGCAGACTTTTCCTCTCTTCTTTGGCCATTCGCTGTGCGTGCCGAGCAAGATCCTACTGAGCGGCTACACAGCGAAGATTTATTTATACGACGAACGAGTGATGCTGGTTTTTTTACGTTTTTTTTATAATTTTATATGTAGTTTATTTTTGCACTTTATGCGAATAAATATTTTTTATTTTTAATAAAAATGTGGTTGTTTTTTTTTTCATTGAGTGAATTCTCTGTGGAAAAGGTTTTGTTTGGTAGAATTGAATATTTTTCTTTTTTCAACTTTAATGTAGGCACTTAAATGTTAACATTCTGTGCTTATATAAGAGAAAATTCAATAGGTAGTTAATGTATTTTCTAAAACGAATACTAATTAATCTAATAGTGAGGAAGTAATCTGTGACCTACTATTGATTGTAGTTAATAAGTTATTTCCTTTACAGAAATACAGTTATTATGATAGATATTACAGCAATTTAATTATTATTTATTAAAAATATTTTGCAATATAAGTAGAAAAATAAAAATATACGAAAATCAAAGCTTATTTTTAAAATTGATACAATAAAGTTCCTTAAAAGGACACAATAAAATATTTGACTAATTAGTAATTTTTTCATAAATATTATTATTTCAATAAAAAATAATATGTTAGACCATTAATCTTCTTACCGAGTCGTAAATGTTTTTTCGGATTAAACATGCAACTAGTGACACCGCTGAGAGAAAGCGACGACGTGCTCGCAGAGACGTGTACTTTCACTTCTGATAGATTCTCAGTACTATCATTAAGCAACTCTTCTTCGCTGTGTTTATCATACGCTTTGGAAGTGCGAATTAGGTATTGTTTTCTTTAAACAATTTTCCACGTCAGTCTACATTTCACGCAAGTGAACAGAGGAAAGAACCCGATGTTATATCGAAAGGAATACTTTTTACAGACAAGAAGATTGGTTGTTGATAGATGTGAGGATGATTATTATTGAATGTAAACACAGTATTAATATTTAAAATGTATTATGCATTTCTTAGATACAACATTTTTTTATGAAATATAAAAGTGATATTAAAGAATTGATTCTCAATGTGTACGACCAATATTATTAAGTTCAACATAAATAGTCGATTGTACACACAAGTAAATAATACAATAGGGGAATGGAGATTTCGATTACGTTTGATGCAATGAACTTCAAAGCATACGCGGGCGAGATCCAAATATTTAATGCGCGACTTATCGTCCAATTCTTGCGATTCAGGTCATCACAAAAATCCTTCACTCGTTAAAAAACCTCACTTTAACTGTCTTTGAATAAACTTGCACTAACATTATAACTGTACACTACAAATTTACTTCGGTAGAAAAGTTGTCTTTGATTTAAAATATAATGATTATAAACGTTTCAGCAAGCTAGTAACTAAATTAGATAAAATACAAATTCACAACTGTGAGTTTTTAAATGAAATTCCTATTATCAGCTCTTAATTATTTCGTATTTAATGTAACTTATAAAAATGTTTGTGAGCTTAAACAAATCTTTATCGAATATAAGTGTAAAGAAAATAAACTTAAATAACAGAATCTAAGTAAACTCAAAATTTTCGCTGAAACTTACAACTGTCGAAACGTTCTCCATTTGATTTTACAGTTGTCAGAATTTTCATTTTTTCGTTCGTGAAATTCTTATACAGTGTCGAAAAATAACTAGTCACATGAGTAATATGTATAACTTATGTGATGAAAGTCTGTACGTTTCAGGTATTACGTTTACTCTTCTCAAATAATTGCCATACACATTTTATTTCCTGAAAAATAGAAAACAAAATTTAATTTATTGTAATATGCAAAAATTATTTCACAGTTTTATAAATTTATTTTTATGGATATAGAGAGAAAATTTTTTATTATAATTTACTGTAAATAACATTTGAAATTATTTACACATTGAGTACTTAATATATACATAATGTGTGAAATGAATTCAATAAGAAATTTATAAAACTTACTTAGACTTTTTGGAGCTCCTGTGTCTATCACCACTGTCATCTCGTGAACGTTTCTTACTGCTGGACGAATGCGAAGATGACTTATGTTTATCATGTTTATCAGATTTTTTGCTACTACTGCTATGTTTGTCATGCTTATCATGTCTGTCACTCTTTTTGGGGCTGAAAATTTTTAAGAAATATATTAGAACAATTGCTATATACTATTAATTGCGACGATTATCACCTGTGTTTGGATGATTTGGAAGGAGATGACACTTTCTTGTGTGATCCCATGCTCCTCGATCGATCCGATCTTTAATTAGTTATTAGACAATTTTATAATACTTTCAGTATCAAAGATATACAATTCAACAATGACACATTCAGTATTTTCATCAATTTATTGTAAAAGATAATGGAAATTTCCTAACTCACCTGTGTTTGTCTGATGACCTGCGATGATCCTTACTGGAGGAACTCTTACTCTTTGAACTAGATGAACTTTTGTGCTTAGAGTTGTGTCTTGACATTAAAAAAGAAAAATAAAAAATGAGTGTCTACTAATTACATATTAAGCAATAATTATATCGACGCCTCCTATCGTTGTAATCATATCTCAAACACCAATTCGGTACCAATTTAATATAGAGATACGAAGATACGATTATGCCAAATTGATGTTTAAGACACGATTATACTGAAAAGAGGTATTTGATATTATTACATACCTATCCTTAGAAGGTTTGCCGCCCTTTTTACTCTTGTTATAAGCATCCACGTCGAAATCGTCGCCTCTTTCTTTATCTTCTTCAGCAGCTTCTCTTTCAAGATCTGACCAATCCTTTCCAGACTCTTCAGAGCTACCTAATTCTTCCTCTAAAATTTTAAATATTAATTTGTCAATAAATGTTGTTAAATATAAAATTGTTAATATAAGATTTCATGTTGTACCATCACTGTCATCATCTTCAGATGCTTCAGAATATTCAGAATCATCTTCGGATTCCTCTTCGGAAAATGAGTCTGATGGCTGCAATAAAAAATAAATAAAATAAGAAAAACTCTTAAATTAGATTATTTCCTTTTTAAATGCAAGAATATGTATTTAAAATTTTACCTCGTAAGCATCGTCTTCCTCTTCCTCTTCATCATCAACTTCTTCATTTTCCGCATCACTTTCAGGGTCTAAGAAAGTCCATCCACCGCTTTCAAAGAATCCATCTGGATCATCGGTAATTGTTTTCATAATTTTGGTCCAATTCAAAGACTGGACGCCTTCTGAGTATCTAATATCACAAGAGCTGAAAAAAAACAAGTTTATTAAAAACTTCATTTTAAAATAATATTAGAAAAAAATATTATTATTTCTTACTTGAGCCATTCTTTTACATGATCCAACATGTTCATGGGAATAGCATTAACCATTGCGACCTTACGATGATAATCTTTGAATACGAAAATCATATCAAAATTCTTCAAATGGAATTGAACTCTTTCAAAATGCACTAATTCAACATCTTCAAGGGTGATAACAAATGGTGGCTAAAAATTATAAAAAAAGTAAATAAAATGTTTTTAAATAATGTGTTCACGTTTGTATAATGTAAATTCTCATGAACAAAACAAAAAATCTAAGTCTAAAAAAGCGATCTATTCCTTACCCATTCTGTGAGATTTACTAGACAACCACTAGTTGGTTGCAAAAGAACTGTACTTCTGAAAGGTGCTCCTGGGAAACCAAGTTCCCTGAATGGTGTATCGAACTCAATTTCTTGTTTCGTCATGGACTCTACTTTTTCGCAAAAGCTTTTGAATGCTGTTTTTAATTTATGTCTAAGTTCTCTTTCAGACTGTTCAGCCGCTAGATCATCGCGGTCGTGCATGTGTTGATGTTTTCCTAAATCCGTTGTGATTTCTCCCACTTCGGTATAAAATTGCACATCAACGTGTTTCTTCTTGCCAAACATTATGGCGTGCTAAGAAAAGAGTATAATAATAAACTATTTTGTCGCAATAAAAAATAAGTATTATTAAAAAAAGAAATTTGATTGCGTACTTTTAGATGGAAATGAAGTAGAATAATCATCTCTCCATCGCAAGGTTGGAAGAAGGCGTTCTTTATATTATTATACAGGATGTCTACTTTATCACCTCTTACGGAAGTGTAACGGAATCCATTTGAGTGTGCTTCTAAGCCACCTGTCATACGTTTACTAACGATATTTGGTCGAATGTATAAGTCTTTTAATCTCGGATTTCCCTTATTTTGTGATAAAACTAGAGTGTCTTGTTTTACAAGATCTTCTTTTTCTCGTTCCTCAGCTTCCCTGTTTTTAAATTTCTTTTGAACTTCTTTGATCAATCTAAAGGCAGTATTTAGATTTGATGATGGAGCAGAAATTTCACCAGGTTCTTTAGTGTTTGTGCTACGATACGTTCTGTAAGAAGCAAACAACATATGAAAAGTTTGAGAAACAATGTATTAGTCAAATTTTTAAGAAAAGAAAAAATCGAAAGCAAAAACATTTCCTTACACTTCTTTCACAAATGTTGCATCAGGTTGAGGATAAACTCCTCCTTCATTTCGGCCCATGGTAGCACCAGGGTGGAAGAAGTTTATTCTCAGATAAGTATAATCGCCTTCGACAGATTGTGAAATGTTCTTGATTGTAGATATATGAAAAGGTACTGGCACTCCATAAATTGGTAGAATTACAGTCTCATATTTTTTATCTGAAATAAAAAAAGTTTTACAATTTACTTAAAGTAAAAGGACTAAAAAAAAAATAAATATGAAATATTAAACTCACCAACAAATAGTTTTAATTCTTTAACTTCTGGATCATGAGGCATACTACTGAGACTTTTGTAAGAGACTGTAGATTTACGTATTTTTTCTTGCTCTTTTCCACTAGACTGCTGAGCTAAACGAGCTTTAGCTATTTCATTTAATTGTTGAGCTAGTTCTTTCTGATGCTGCTTTCTCTTTTCTTCTGAACTGTGCTCAGTTCTAAGTTTTGATTCAATAACTGCAGTCCTTTTACCCCTTCCAAGAATCTCAGGTTTAGGCTCATTTTCCTTACCACTATCTTCCTCCTCTTCTTCATCATCTTTAAGGAAAATACCAATATTTTTTATCTTCTTTTTAGATGGAGTAAGAATAGATGCTGGTTGATCCTTTAATTATTTATTATCACATTATTAATTTATAAATAATTTAAACTTTCTTAGTATATTGACTAATTTATTGTAAAGAATATAAAGTGTAAAAAATAATTTAAAATCTGTGAAATTTAAATTGGACATTTTATAACTTGACTCATACCTCATTGACAAGAACAGTGTCTCCTATAAATAGAGCATAACTTTTCATTTCCTTATCACTTGCATCTGAATTAGTGAGATTTGATAAGCCGACATTAACATTAAAGATCATTCCTTTTTTAGCGAGAGCATTAGTTTTCGGCCCTAAAAGCAGCGAACTCTCCCTAAATTCAATTCCCATTGCAAACCCAAAATTCTTTGTAAGATGATCTACTAGCTTTGGCTTTTCATTTTTTACAAACTTAATAGCTGTTTCGTAAACTTCACTTAATTTTGTTCCTGCCATTAATTTCTTTAAAATTTCTTCTTCAATTTGCAGCAAAAAATTATAATTTTCCTAAATATAAAAAGTGAGAGTTTATAATTATTTTATTATCATGTAAAACAAATAGGTTTATGTATTCACCTCAATTGATTTTGCTGGATTGACTAATAAAGTCCTGACAATATTCGAACAATATCCTTTGTAACGAGCTCCCAGAGAGCAAATAATCACACCAAAATGAAGGTTATTGTTGTCGCTGACAGCACTGAATTTTAAAGAATAATTGCCACCACTTTGAATGATAGCAGGATAGCACATGTCTACTTGAGAAGTATCAACTCCAGCAACATATTTTTTATCTGTTATTGCAGAATCTACTCCATCTGCAAGCTTTGAATGTTTCACTTTCTGTAAGAGAAAATAATATTTTAGAAAATATTACATTATTTACTTTTGATTTTTAAATAGTTTAAAAATTATTCACCTTGTCGTTATCAATAGTTTCCAAAATTTGATCTTTAAGGTATTTTGTAAAAACATCAACTGATACTAAACAAGCTTTCTTGACAGTCAGAATTTCTGAATCTTCTTTTGGACACATTACATATGCTACTGAAGCACTTACATCAACCTAAATTAATAAAAATAAAAAGTATAATAAAAAAAAGGAAGTACTTCAGTGTTTACAAAAATAGTAATAACACACTTACTGAATCAAAATTTTCCTTCTTTATAGCGTTTTTCCATGCTTCTACAAAAGCAGATTTATAATTATCTTTGGTGAATATTCCTGTTGTTTTACCTTTCTTGCTATTTTTGATAACATCCATAAGTTTTGCGAAATTAGCTTTATCTTCATCACCCTTGAAATATGAAGTTTTATATATTAGTTTAAAAGAAGATTTTAGGAAAATTTTTTAAATTAATAAGATTTGTGAGTAAAGTAAAAGATTAAAATGATTCTACTTACTCTATCTCTAACATGAAGTTTTACAGGAGGAACTCCAGTATCATCCGATTTTGCATCTTCCAGTTTTCTCAGAAATTCTATTTTTTTCTTACTAGCAAGGAAATGAATGGAATCTTCTGCTAAGATCATGACAGTATCAGGTAGCTCATAATTGATAAGCCATGTCTAGGAATAAAAAATGTAATTATTAACATGAATTTTTTAAATTTAAGTATGGATTACAGTCCAAATATTAAAAACATAGTAAAAACTAAAACTAACAACAGTAATTAAATACAATTATTTCATTATACTTTAATTTTCTAAATTAAATAAGTTTTATTTATCTAATATTAGCGAAAATTGAAAATGTTTTTGTGGCATAATCAAGTTTACTAATAATTGAAATAAAAAAAAATAGCAAATTTTAAACAGCTAAAAAAGAAGCAGTTGTATTATTTTCTATAAAAACTCAACGATACATTTTGTTTCATTTTACTAATCGTTAGTAACATTAACAACATCCCTGCAATGAAACTTTACTTTTTATCAAACACTTAAATTCCTATTAGAGCACCCGATACTCTTTCTCACTTTACTCGAACATCAGAAAAAGGTCTAATCAATAAAATAAAATTAATGCCAGCAGCGAAAGAGCCCCAGCGAAGCCATACACAGGCACCCTGTTGCAGTTGTCAACACAAGCACAGTGCACCTACCTGAAGCGCCGTGGATTTGCTGTAGACGACGTCCTCGTCAGCCCCAACGACGGAGATGAGGCAGTCGACTTTGCCGAAGCTGTCATCAGTGCCGGCCTCGCCATCCTACAAACAAAAGGCCACGATGCGTTAGCCGAACGTCGCCACAAATTTGTTGGTTAGGAATGATCGCACCGCATCTCTCGGGCAGCGCGCATCGGCGCAAGATGCACAGCGAGTCGGGTGAGCGCGGCTTACCTTCCAAGCGCTGTACAGGCGCTTCATGCGTCGGAAAAACGTGTCCTTGTCGAGCGAAACGTTAGCCATGGCTAACCCGGTTTCGCCGAAGAGTCGTGAAGAGCGTGAGCTGGTGCAACCGCCTCTGAAGTCGTGGAGAACTGCCTCTCTAACCTAAACGCGGACTCCCCCAGCCGAGACGAGCACAACGCAGAATAGCTTGCTCGCAGACTCTCCGCCAGCCAGCACCGCCGCGCGCGCCGCACGACACTGTATATATAGCTGTAGTTTTCGCGCTCTCTTTTTCTTTTCTCCGGCCTCTTTCGTTGCCTCGTCGTCCCTCGCTCGCGCGCGCGCGCTTTTTGAGCGGCAGGTGGACCGTGGACGGCAATGGCGAGAGGAGAGGAGAGGAGAGAGTAGGTACAACACTACAACAGTCGAGAAAAGCGCGCTCTGTAGCCGCAGAGTCGGCGTGATGCGCGCGCGGCACGCTTGTTTTTGACGAATCTTGCAAGTAGCTGGGACTCGACTCTGGTCCGGTTTACATGATAACTGTCGTTTTTGATTGGACAAGTCAAATGTCTGGACGCGGGCATGTTTAGCGTCGCGGTTTTGAGCGGGCTCTGCGAAATCCCCGAATTTCGATAAAAAATGTGAGTGCCGTTCTTTTAGAGGTTAGTAGTTGCTGTTGCGAAGTTGTAAGTATTCATGTACACTTAACGCCATGTAAGTACGTATGCATGTATTAGTTTTTTATATTTTATTTATTTATTTATTGAAATATATACATAACTTTTATATATAAATAAAAGATGTCAAATATACTCCCCGTATATCAATGCCCAGACTAATAAAGAAAGGCTATCAGATTCAGATTTCTAATGGATTGATTATGTACGTACAACAATTTCATAAAATTTGTAAAGATAGTATGAACAAATGGTATGCTAAAAATGAATATTAAATTATAATTTGGCACTATTTGGAATTACGTATCACTATGAAGTATATATACTCTCTAAAAGTTAAGGTGGTTACTTTAACGACTTTATTTAAAAAAAATTTTTTCTCGTTGTCTATTTAAATAAATTACTTGCTGTAAATTTTTTATGAAAGTCTTAGGTCTTGATTTACTACTTGAATTTATTCAGGGATCTAAGTTTCTAAATAATATTTTTATTTGTACAATAAAAAAAATTTTTTTTTCGTTAAAGAGGCCCCACCAGCGGGACCTCTTTAATCATTTTTTGGGGCCACTTTAACCATCAATTTTAAATAGAGAATTCAGCTTGAAAAAAGTAAATTAAATTTTTATCATTTATTTTTTAAACTTCAATTTCATTTACCTTACTGTTACGTCTCGTCTAAAGGGAAGAATGTGACTTCTTGCCTTTAGACAGAGGAAACAATGTGGCTGCAATTTATTGTTGAGCGCGCGGGAAGCTATACTCTCCCGGCCTACGTAAAGAGAGAGAGAGAGAGAGAGAGTGATGGGCCCGACTGCTTGCCGTCCAGAAGAACGCAGGGGCTATGCGCACAGCCTGAGACTTACGGGAAAGCGAAAATAAGAGAGCCTCTTTAAAATAGAATGGATAGAGAAAAATGTGAAAAGAAAAGAAGGAAAGAATCGCCTTAGAAAACTGCAAAACTATATTTTTTCTGCGGGTTATGGGCAACTACACCTTCAGTCCGGTTTCGAGAATTAACGCATTTCTCTCACCGTCGTCAAAGGTCGTTATCGGCTCGTGCAACGGGTATGCCGTTTGCCAATAACCCTTGTGTTTTGACAACTTAGTCAAACACACAAAAAAAAAAAAAAAAATTAGTCGAATCCACTTTAGGCGTAAGGAAAGGATAGTTTCTTTAATGCTTTGGTTGTTTTTAGTTGCCATATCTGAAACTTTTTGTTCCATTAACCAGGTTCTACAGTTTTGGTCGGTTGGGAGGTGTGGTTCTTAGCAGTTTATGCATTTAATCTCATTAAGAGGGGTTGGTCAGGAGTTACTTTCATGGTCTATTGAGCCACATTTTATGCATCTGGTTTTAGATCTACATATTGATCTTACATGGCCATATCTAATGTAGTTCGTACAGAATTTTATTTTTGGTAGGTAAATATCAACTTCATATTTAACTCTCATAAGGTATGCAAATTGGGGGATGACTTGGCCTTGGTAAGTTATGATTATTGTTTTTGTGGGTACAGATGATAGATTTTCATTGCTTTGTGTTGTATCGACATTTTTATTGGGAATTGTTTGTCTTCTGTATATTCTTCTAACTTTCATAGGTTTCAAGTCTGATACTGGCGAGATAACTTCAAGATTATCTAGAAGATCTTGTTCTGTTAAGTCTACGGGAACATTTCTGATAACGCATTGTCTGTATACATAGGAGTTGGGGATGGAAGCTTCTAGCTTTTTTTATCAAATATATCTAGCTTTAATGGTCTGTTGGCTACATTTCTTTGATAGGCTGTAATAGCAACTCTGTTTCTACCTGCTTGTTTGATTTCACGCAGGCTGTTTTTTGGAAAAAGTTGTACGATGAGTTGGACCACGTCTATCGGGTGTAAGGTTTTGGTTTTGGAATTGAACGAGGCTTCGTTCATAATGTTAGGAGTATTGGATGTATCTTTAATTGGTCGGATTAAAATTTTATATTGGGGAAAAATGTTTTGGGTGGGTATTCAGTGATATTAGGAATTTTATCTTTATGATTGAATTGGTTTGAGCTGTTGGAAGAATTATTTATTAATTTAGTTCTATTGTTATTTCCATTTATCATATTCAATGAATTTGTTACGGATAGAAATAAAATAATATTTTTTAAGTAGAATCATAGTTAGTAGTTAGTTTTTAAGAAAAGAAAATCCGTTAGTGAAACATAAGAATTTGATGTCTTACGAGAAAAATTATGTAATATAGTTTCGACGACTGCGAGAAAATATATGTTTAGATTTTAGGCATAAAGCGATAAGCGAAAAATGAGTATATATATATATATATCTCCCTTTCGAGAATATTTAGCCTCTGCCTGTAAGCATTAAGAGGCTATTGCAGATTATTACTGCATACATAGTCCACTTACATAGTGCGAAGTTTAAACCATTTCTAGTTCGTGGCGATCAATAGAATCATCACTTATTATAAAGATAAAATATCTCGCTAAACTAAAATTACCGTTCAACGCTTTTAGGAATTGTTTTTCCTTCACAATCTTTGAAAACTATACTCATTTTTCGCTTATCGCTTTATGCCTAAAATCTAAACATATATTTTCTCGCAGTCGTCGAAACTATATTACATTGCTTATTATATATATAAGAGCTGAAACTAATTTTAAAGAATATTTGAAATATAAATTTATGAGAAAGTAAATCAAAAAGAAGTTAAATGTTGAAAATTTATTTAAGTTTTAAAGGAAAAAATTTTTTTTAGATTAAATCTGTTTCGCCCAGAGATGTCTGGTCGGGCTCATCAGTAGAGTCCAGACATCCCGACAGAAAAATATTGATGCAGTATTACTCCTTTTTTGTTGTTATAGTCTGGAATGTTATCAATGGGTGAAGGACTGCAATCCATTTTGTATTTTTCATCTGAATTAACAACCATTAAGCCCGCATTTTGGTTTAAGGGAGGAGGAAAAACGAGGTTGAAATTATAAGATAATTTAACATTTTTATTGAATTTTAAACATTAATTACTAAGTGTCGCCACGTTTAAGTACGATTCAAGAATATTTTTAAAAAAGTTTCAGAAATTAAATTAACAAAATAAAGTCACAAGTCAAAGGTCCAGTAGCGTTTGTGAAACAGCTTTTACATTTGTCCGAAGAAATACGGCTTTTTATCGTTTATTTATTTCATCCAACTTTTTTTATAATTTTCTTGAATACTTTTTACACGTCGAAAAATTTTCTACGCGCGAAACTTTCATATGCGCTTTTAAAATATGTTAAATAACTAAAATTAACGAAAAACAGATTAGTCGTAGGAGGGCGAACAAATCGCTGTGAGGAACACTCTTAATGGTTCCAAGTCGCTTCTGTCTTAATTTTTATTAAACTGTTTCATAATAGGGACAACTTTTTTTTATTGTTCCATAACTGAGTCTTTTACCAGGAATCAAGGAACAGTGAAGATCGACGGTTTTAACTTCTTTTTTCGTTGCTATTCATCTTGCACACGTAAAAAAATGCATGTAAACAAAATTTCATTATCTAACTTTTCTAAACGTGTGGGAATGTATCATTTTGCGCACACATATTCTTCCTAAGGCAAAAGAACAATAATCACATATGAGACATGACGCCTGAAGTTTTTTTACAAAATTTCAAGTCATTATACCAAAGAATGCCAAAAAATGGCATTTCATCAAAACTTTTTGGATGAAAAATCGATTAATAATTTTTCAAAAGCAATTACAATATGAATTATTTTGCATAATTTAATAATTTTTGATAAAGTTTTAATTTGTTGATAGAGAGGTAACAGCGCATTTTCTTTAAGGAAATGGAGAAATTCTAATAGAAAAATTAAAAAGTAAAGTTAGAAAATCCACTGAATGTTATTGATAGCATAAGTGTAATTAAAAAATTTATAATTGGATTCATTCATAATTTCTTCTTCATGCATTCAGGAAATCCCCATCTCGCGATATTTACTTATCTCACGATAATCTCATGATATTTAATAAAAATGTTTAGTTTTTCTTTTAGAACGGAACAATTTTTTATTTCTGCAGAACTATTTAAGTTGCTAAATCATATTTGATGCTTATTCTACACAGTATACTAAAAGAAGCAACTATGAATTTATTTGGAGTGATCACTTGCATTGGATTTGTGATTTTGATCATCACACAGTTATCAGTGTCTGTTGTGGTATATATATCTTTTATTATTTATTCATTATCTAAGTTTTTGTTATGGGGTAGGATTCAATATTTAGAATGTTCATTATATATTTGTGACAGGGTTGCAAATTTTTGTAATTATTGACAAATAATAATTAAAGAATTAACATTTATTTCTTAATTGTAGAATAGTTTAATTGAGAAATAAATTTAATTGTTAATTGTAGAAAAGTTTAATATTGAGAAATAATTTTAATTCTTAATTGTACAAAAGTTTAATTGAGAAATAATTGTAATTATTAATTGTAAAAAAGTTTAATTATGAAATAATTTTAATTCTGAACTGTACAAAATTGGGAGGGGGGTATTTTTTCAAAATGATAAATTTTCAAATAGGTATTTTTTCAGAAAAATAAAAACAGATTGCATAATACTAAAATTAGGACAATGAAATATTCGACAGATTTAATAGTACGATCCATAGAAATGTGGATTTTTCGCTGTGTACTAATAGAAATATGACGAAAGAGAAAAATCCGAAAATAAAAATTAGTACGATATTTGTTACCATATTAAAATAAATAATTTAAAGATATTAAAATGTCAGACAGGCTAATTTACAATACGCTAAAAATTACGAAAAATTGTTTATTTTACTTTATTATTTTATGTACTGTTTGAAATATATTTTTTTTTAATTTTTCCCTCTATTATTCTGATTTTTTAAATTCTGTAATTGTATATTCATAATTTAATTAATATATAAAAATAATCATTTCTTAAATATTATCGTTTTATTCTATTAATTTTGTTGTTTTTATTATGAACATTCGTATTTATTATTCTTAGGCAAAATTAACATTCGATATTCGACAATTTTTATTCGAGATTTTTAAGTTTGCATGAAATATCCATCTGAAAATTTATCATTCTAAAAAAATACCTTTTTCCTAAAAATGTTACTGTGTTTTATCAAAAGCTTTTGAGTAAAATATCTAATTTAAAAATACGAAAGATTTTAAATAAACTGAGGGTAAAGTACAAAATTGCATTTGAAACATTAAATATATACTAATTTCATTCTATTTAAAATTTGTATTTAATAATCTTTTTTTAAAATTCGATTTTTTGGTCTTTCTACTTTCTAGACTACGTCTCCATAAAATTCCTGCATTACAAAATTAAAATGATCCTATCAAAATATTAACTATTCGACTTTTTGCTCTTCTATTAAGTGTTTCAAATATGAAGTAGACTGTCGATTGTTTGACACCCACCCATACTGACATTCAATTTCTTTTAGTAGGACCCACTTTGTTCAAGATGCTGTAAATCGGTAGATTTAAGAAATTATTTAATTTCAGTTTTCTACAGCATCTTGAACAAAGTGGGTCCTACAGGGCCCATACGGTACGAAAAGGTTAAAAACTTTTTCATCGCTACGTTGTTTCAACCATGAAAAATAATTTGACGATGATATATCCTCAGAAATTTAAAAACTAAACAGAAAAGAGTTTTGTGTCACCAAGTTGCCTATTTTGCGTTTCATAATTCGCATTAATACAGTAATTTTTTAATTTATAGGATGTATTGAACAAAAAATCTTTTAGATTGAAATATTTTTAATATAAAAGAATCGCACATTAACAATTTTTAAATTAAGATTAATATTTTTAAAAATACATGCCTAAACACGTCTAATATTTTATTTATTTATAAAATTTGATATCGTTTTATATAACAACAGTCGATGATTCATTTTCCACGGAAACTAATATCGCCCGGCCTAAACGATTTCTTCATCTTCTTATCCCAACGATCATAGAGAGTGCAGTGGAAGGTGCAAGAGTTATTTATAAAATGGAGTGCGAAAAAACGATACGCGATTGCTCGAAAATAAAAATCTAAGTGATATTTTTTTTAATTTGAAACATTTTTTTAAAGATTATCTTTGTTTAGTTTATGCAATTAGTACATAAAATATATAAATAGTATATAAATAAAAAAAATTAAATTACATTATTTCCCTTCACTGCTCAAAATGAAGTCGGTTAAAAAGAAGAAATTTTGCCTTGGAATATTTTTATTAAAAATTTTATTTTGAATTGATAAAAAAAAAATTATTAGATTGAGAAAATTATTTGATAATTTCTTTTATACTATTTCTAAATAATAAATTTTACATGCAGATAAAATGTAATTAATTTAAAGAAACATTTACAACAGTATTTGTATTAATTTTAGTTAAACAGTACTTACCTTTAATCAGATTTATTATTGTAGATTATTTTCTAAAGTTGAAGTTGAGTTTTTTGTATACGGTACCATCTTCAAAGTCACTTTCGCGTTAGATAATAAACTAATTGTATTAAAAATATATGTAATTTAACGATTTTTAAATTTTATTTCTAAATCTATTTTCTTTTTTATTTAAAATCTTTTGAAAAGGAGGTGAAAATCATTACAAAAGATATAAGATTATAAACTGCGTATTTAAGCTTATCATTTTATTGTAAATTTAAATTTATTATAACTTATTATCTCTAATTCTTGTTTCTTCCTCATTCATTTCGTCGTTTATTTACATCCTAAATTCATTTTTTAACTTTAACTTACACTATGATAAAATATAAAGTTTCCAATTCATCAGTAGTGTTTTACTAGCGAATTATAAATAAATTACAACTGCTTTGAATTAAAAAAAAAAAAAATTAAGAAATTATAAATTTACAAACTTACTTTATACTAAATATTTTTAAATTAAACCTATTTCATATCTTAAATGTACAATCATTTGATTACGAATAATTAGAAAAAAGTCTAAAATCTCACAAATTAAAAAAAAAAAACATTTTTCATATGAAACAACAGTTAGCACAAAATCATTTTTATTTACAAATGCAAATCGTTGAAATCAAAATTACAAAATTATTTTTAAATCGACGTATTGTGCATAAGTGGGCTTCTTTTCTTGATAAAAAATTAACTTTAAGATTTACTTACTGTCGTTTATTTTTATTAATATCAAAAAAATACCAGCGCAAAAACTGTGACCCTTAGTCATCATGTAACATAAAACTGTGGATTATACATGCTTTTTGTATGAATTCATTGATTTAATCTACAATGTACAAATAAAATAAAAAAAAGAAAAAAAATAGTAAACAGAAAGTGTCAATTATTCCCGCATTATCGCTTAATGATTTCACAAGAACTAAAAAAGAGAAAAAAGCCAAAAAATAGTAGAAAACAACCTGTGAGGTAATCGAAAGCAAAGTTATCCACAGAAGCCAACAGAAGGGATGGTTTTTTGAAGCAAAGAAATTTTTCACATAGTAACACGTCGTTTCGTTTCTCACTTGTAACTCGTAATATTTACAGGATTAACATTTTACAAGCGTTGAAAAAGTAAAAAGAAAATGATTGAAAGGTTCGAAATAGCCTTGACACAAAAGTATCGTCTTTATTTCTATAAACCACCCGATGAATTCCATTGCACCGTGCCGATTATTTTATTCCTCCTTTTTCGCTCTATAGCGCTATAACAGCAGCACTTTTTTTTTTAATTTGATGAACAGACAGACTAAACGATACAACGCCAAAGCTTTTTCTGTGGGAGAAAAAACTCGCCTACGTCCATTTGCTCATCGACCGACCACAATGATTTCTTTCTTTCTCTTTCTCTCTCTCTCTCGCTCTCGCTCTCTCGTTCTCTCTTTCGCTCTCTCTCTTTTTCTCTCGTGAAAAATATCACATTTTACACTCTAAGGGCGCTAAGAAAATCCTCGAATTTCAAATGGTTGCCTACTTTGACTCGTACGTAACACGCTACTTCCCAGTCTTTTTTTTCCTTTAATCTAAATCATTACTTTAGGTGGACACCGTAAATGCATCGCGCTGCTTCAGGATAATGTGGGGGAATGTGACGTCTAATGTTCATGCGGGACGTTTCTTATTTAATACTGAATCGTTTCTAGACCGTCTTGCCTTACGCACGCTTCGGTCGAAGGCTCTTTATTTTCTTTATCAATTCATTTTATTTCTTTTATTCTTTTCTTTAGCTAGTATCCCTAAGGTTTGATCACCTTCGACGGGAGCATATCGTCGGACAAGACGTGCTTGTACATATCCTGGTTTTCGAACAAAATCAGTTGTACTTCATTAAGGATACCGTATATGATAAATCATAAAAAATTCATTTCGACGAATTGAAAATTTAATATATAACATCTCTTGATACACAATTACATCGGTCATCGTCATGCTGGGATTTTTTTAAATATTTTTAATTTCTCTAAAATAGAATAATTCATTACAATAAAGTTTAATTCTACTTATATCAACTCTAAAAACTCGCATAAAAATATAAAAAATCTGTAATTTTTAAAAATATTTTACTTCGCAGTATCCTTAATGCACGCAGAGTCTTCTTCGCTATCGATCTGCCTCAAAGGATACTCTGCGAGTGAAGTGAGCCTCGTGTCCCCTTCAAACCCGTACTCGTACAGGTTAGGTAAAGGTGAATTGAAATTCTTGTAAGCGAATCCCCAGAACAGATCTTTTATTGATCAAAAAGTAAGGGACGACGATGATAATAATAAGGAGTTTGATTCTCTGTGTCACTTTGGATGTACCGAACCATGATGCGTAAGTATCTAAGACCAACGGATCTGTACATACTTCGATACAAAGTGCACTCGCAGCGTATATGTGCAGTTTTTTTACAATTTTAACAGTGGGTCTGCAGTCTGTATCGTGTAAATAGGCAGGTCGTTTTTTTCAAGTACACTCTATCTTCATCTTGCACTCGCTCCTTCACTTTCGTTATTTCTGCCCGTTTCGTTTATTCTTCATTTTTTTAGAAGAGCCTATCTAAACCTCCACATTATCTCGCACAAAGACTAGCTTTCTTTTTTTTCAAACGATCCAAAATAAACTAAGGGCACTTTTAGTGGCTTATGCCCTGACCTTCTTCAAGTTTCACGAAAAATCCAATTTTCACTATTATTAGGATTCGCCCTATTACGTCACTCGCTAACTTTTCGCATACTTCTACGATAGAAAATCTATGATCAAATTGTATCAATCTTCGTTAATCTTTTAAAAACTGCTCACTAGCATCTTATCGATCTAAAATTTTTCGCTAGACAGTCCTACGAATTGACCTTTGCACAGCGAAGGTAAAAAAGAATACAAAAGCTTTTTGTCCATGTACAAATAAAATAAAAAAATATATACATATCAATTAAATAAAAATAACATTAGGCAATTACAACTTAAAAAGATTATATATGTATACGTTAAAAAGGAGTGAAAGAGCGAGAAGGAGAGAGAGAGAGAGAAAGATAGAAAAGGAAGTGATGATTTATGATTAATTACAGATTTAAATCACTTATCTTACATTGACACGAACGCCAAATACCTCAATGATTCAAAGGTCAACAAAGGCACTGTATTACAATTTGTTCTAATGAAGACGCCAGTGAACAATATAAAAAGGTATAAATCGCACATTAAGGCAAGTATCTTAATTAGGATAAGAGATTTTGAAAAGTCCGCTGAGTATTGTAAATAACTTAGCCCCGACAATCAGAAAGAATTCGATTTCTCTTGAAACTTGAAATTTGGGAAGATTTTCATTTTCTTTGTATATTTCTAAGCAGCGTTTTTTCTTTATAGTTTCCAGTTTGTTAAAATATTTATTCACACTCTCTCAAGCGCTTAGCTCCGTCGACTTATTTACGTCTTCCTTAGTAAATGTAATACCTAAAGTTATCCTGGAAGCCTATCAGCTTGACGCCTATGACTGCCCCGTTGCCTATGTCAGTTGTCGCTATTCAGCTATACGATGTGTTGGCGCTTTGTGGAGCCGTCGTGCCGTTTTTCTTACTTTTTTTCTTAATTTTCTTTTTCTTATTTTTCTTTTGTGTGTATAGCATGTCGTACATAAATCAACACCGCGAGTTTCGCTCTGCCCCTGCTCGCTCTCCTATTTTTTTAAAGTCAACACTCAATCATTCTCTACTCGTTGCAAAATATTCAACTACTTTCACTTATTTTATCTTGGTGGATAAAATGTATAAAAGATGGCTGGCAAGTCAATTTATCGTGAGGAAGAATCTTATCTGACTTTACGTAATGTAATCTTTTTTTTCTCTCATCTATTCTTCGTTTTTTTGTGTTTTTTTCTTTTTTAATGTAACTCCCCGTATCGACAAGCGTACCTCGCCTAACTCGTGTAACCCTCCGCATAGTTGAACCTAAAAAGTGAAGAGGGTACCGTTAGTTTTTTCTTATGAACCAAACGTTCATGTTATTGGTTAAAAAGTAGTAACGAAGCCTAAGTTAAACCTATCCTCTCACGAATTTCGCATTTTCGACAATCTAATCGCTAAAACTTGGCCTAACCTAAAAATCTTGTAGCCTACTTGGGCTGCTGAGCCTGGTACTGTTGATAGGAGTCGTCCGGTGACGCTGCATTGCTCGTCTGCTCGGAGTCGCCCAGGGTCATGGGAGCGTGGATGATGCTGGGTGTCGGGTATGCCGTGTACGGATACGGATGTGGACTTATGTACTGCAAAAGAAAATCGTTACTTGTTAGTCAAAATGTCATTGTTTCGCCATTTATATAGCAGTACTTTGAATGAATATCAAATTATACATACGGAACCAGTGCCAAGATGTAGTGTGGACATCTGAGTCGTAAGTTGAGGAATCATGCTGTACTGTGGATTGCTCGGATCAGCCGACGGCATCATCTGTTTTTCAAAAAGTATCAAAAGTTAAATAACGAAAAGAAATATGCGTGAATGCAGTAATATTAGAACTAACAATAAAAACAAATGTCTCATAAATTCTCAAATTATCGCGGCGATGAAGAAGTTTAAAAACATAAGTAAATTTACACATGCTAAATTTTTAAGTTGAATAGCGTGCAAAATAGTAAAAGAAAACAAATAATTTTGACGAAAGAAATGAAATAAAAAAATTTAAAAAAAATGTAATAATTAAAAGACGCGGAGCGGAACTAAAAATCGCCTAGGTTAGAAAAACTCACGTCGACCTGTTGCATGTGCTGAGGAGTCGGAACGAGGTAGGGCGTGACCCAGGGCGCGCCGGGAACGTTGTAGCCGGGCATCGCTTGGCTGTAATGCCGTCCATACTGAGCGAGGGTTGCCGCCGGCAGCATGTGAGCCGTCGCCACGCCGTTCTGTCCGACCGCTGTCGTATCGTAGTTCAATGTCATATTCTGCAAACGTGGACTCATTAATACAATGCTTCAATTTACATATATAAAATTTGTATCTGTGGTCGAGGTTTATTAGTTTTGAAAATTGAAGGAGTTCTTTACAAGATGCACTGTTCTCGTTATTCAAACACGATTGTTCAATCGACTACTAAGAATATTCTCATTTTACATGTCTCAAATCGTTTTAGAAAGCACGATTTCATTCAACTTGAGAAGTTATAAATGTTAGCTTTATATTTTAATTCTCTTTAATTTTAGACAAGGGACAATGTAATAAATTACTTGTAAAAAATCAACCACATATACAGAAAAATGTACGTCTTAAAAGAAATCAACTCTCTGATAAATAATTAAGATAATAGATTTAAAATAGACTTTGTGATAATTATAAACTGATTCACATTCACAGAGTTCTATTTCTTCAAAGTCGTAAAAATAAGTAAAATTGGGGTTCTATTTACCGAATTACTCACATCACCCGTTTCCCTCCATATTGTACTCTTATAGAGAGATTTCTTTTTGTTGCCACCGTCGGCAAATTTAACTAACAGAGGATCTTTGCCTCCATGTAACGCTTTGCCATTAAACATTTGTATGATTTGTTCGCATTTTTCTTTGGACTCCATCCTAAAAATGTAAATATAATATTTAGTAATGACATTGATTTAGTGTCACAAATATTCTATAATTTTATTTACGATTTGAATAAGTACAAAATATTTTTCTCTAGCGGGGCGAAAGTACTAACTTCTCTCCCGGCGCCGATCCCAGAAATTTTGTATTTTCACCCTCGCTAGACAAAAAATCGTATACGCACCGTGGGAGGAAATAAAGAAAGCCTTAGATCACATTTTGTTTAATCTTTGCATTTAGGCTTTTCCTCGGGTTACAATTTTCATGCGATCTGGAGCTTTTTTTATTTTTTCTCTCAACGTGTATAAATATTAAAGAAGAATCGTAGAAAAGGATTAAACAAAATTGTATTTAAAACGTATTATGATAAATTAAAAAAATTTTAACATACAAGATTAAATATTCTTTAATTTTTTAAAAGAAATAAAATATGAAATTCTTTTAGTAATTTTATGAAATTATCAAAAACTATAATTATGTAGATACACGTGCATCGTGGCTCCTCCAGCTATTGCACTGCACCGTTTTATCATGGTAATAACGAAATCCCAGACTTGCTTTAGAACTTTCTTATTTATCACATTTAACGAGAAAATAACGAACCTTGCGAATCCAACGCCTTTACTTTGTCCGGAAGTATCGCGTAGGATGCGCGTGGAGATGACTTGGCCGTATTGAGCGAGTAGCCCCTCGACATCGTTCTCTTTGAAGGACAGCGGCAGATTGGCAATGTACAGATTGGTCGGGTCCTGCTCCTGTTGCTGAAGAAATTAACGAAGAGACTATGCAATTTATTGTCTTCCAGCGCGCGAGCGCGCTTGCCCTGTTTCTTTCTAATTAAAAACTTTCTCTCAAATAAAAATCTAATTTCATTGACATCTTAAATCTCCTGTTAAAAATAATAAAAGAGATTTTAAGTCTATTTTCGTTATTTTTGCATAATATAATCTTTTAATCTAATGTAAAATAATTATAATTACATTTTGATTTACGTATTTTATAATGAAAAAAGGATTTCATTCTTCAAATGACAACATCCAGAATTTTAAGATGTTAATGAGAAGTTTTAGGTGACTATTAAAATATAAATTTAAACATAATAATATTAATTAAAAAATGATTTCCAATTGTACGAATGCCTCGATTTTTATCAAACGAATAAAGCAAGAAAGATATACTCATTAAATAACTGTTCACAAAACAAAAGTATGACCTAGACGGAAGTATATATCAATTTTTTCATTTCGACTTTTCAATGATATAGTAAGGTAAAAAAACAATGAAGTCTACGACAATAATAAAGCTACAAAACAAAATAGACCAATAAGCTATGACAGTACTCGATTTGACTATATTGATAGACTGCAGAAAATGCAAATAATGGCGGACATATTAGAGATGTTTCAAATAGAGAGTTCGAAGTATGAATTGTTTATTCTTAATGTCGAAAGTTTGTTCATGCTCCATTGCATTACGTTACCACATTCTGGTGGCTCTCCAAATCTGCTTTATTTATTATTAATTAACGGAATAACAATAAAAAAATAAAAATAAAATCTCGCTACGAACTACAAAGAAAAAACAATTATAAATTCTACTTCACGATTTTGTAATTCATGTATACAAGAGTTAAAAATTACAGATAGTACATGAACAAAACTGAATTTTGTGAAAGACGTTACATTGAACGAGTTTATCTACAAGTGGAGGAGGAGAAATAAAGTACTGTAACGAGCCATCGAAAGCTATAACTAGAAGGCGAAATTCAATATTTGGAAGTCTTTACAACATTCCGCTAAACGAAAGCCAATAATCGAAGCACAATCAAAGTCTAATCAAAAGTATATATGAGATGAAACGAGGTAGAAGAAAAAAAAACAAACAAAAAAAGTATTATAGATAATAGAAAGATTTGTGACACGAGGAAAATGCACGAAACACCGTAGCATGGTACAATGAGAGCTGTTGACAAAAAATATGAAAAAAATTTGTAAAAAATGTATAAAAGATTAAAAAAAGTATCACGTTTCGGTCTTGAGCGAAGGGTAAACACGAAGCGAGATAAATAAGCATATTTTGAGATCCACCATTTCTCTCAAATCTCAATCAAATCTACGATTACTTGATTATACTTATACTTTACGACAATTTACTTCAATCTTGCGAATGCATTAAAAGAAAAAAAATAAAACAAATAATGAGTTTGTCATTGTGTAAGCCAAGCTGATGGCATGTTTTTATTATACATGTAGTATAATAAATATAGTAAAATGTTTGATACGTTATATTTAGGAATACGAAATTTTGATTCGAAGAGACTTATGATTTGAGTACGTATATATTCATAAAAATGTATTAAATAGAAGTGCGTGCGATTCAAACGTTTTCGATGCATTATTTATCCCGATATAATATTCGTAAAAATGTATGGTAATAACACATTGTGAATATAAATGTTACCAATAACGTTTGAATCCTACGTTATAATTATCAATAAAAATCTTAAAAAAAATTATCCAACATGTGTTGGTTGCACATATTTTATTAATTTTATATAAAGAATTAAAAGCAAGGCGTATGCCAATCAGAGCCAACCAGCACCCCAAGGGTAAGATTATAGCACCTGATTCTGATTAAGAAGGCAAAAGAGCCACCGTTAAAGTGAATTGAGCATTCAAACCGCGTACCAACCGATGCAAAGTTAATAAGTCATATACGTCACGGTTTAGTAATTATTACTTTTAATCAATTTTCAAATGCGTTACATGCGTTCGAGTGTCAATGTTTTAGCAAGTGGCACCTCGTGCTTTCACCACTTTGGGTTAGAAGAACCATTCCGAGTTAGTTTTAAATATTAATACAATTAAAATGAATTAGCTCATTTACTAAAATATTATTTTCTGTACGCCTGCTGTTATGGTTATATTTTGTTTAAAACTTTTTGATTGAAATACAATATATATTTTTTGGTACTTTCAAAATGAAACTAATGAACTAAAATGTAATTCTTAAATATGTTTAGTAACATACTTAGGAAAAATAAAAACTACTAAGTCATTGACTAAGGAATTAACAATGGAAAACAACAGCGAATGTCCGATTGTTCTCTTGCGATCGCCATATTTTTTTTTAGTACGATACTAAAGAACATTTAAAATAAATTAATTGCACTTCAATGATTTTAATGTGATACTATGATCTTTGTCTATGCTGCCATACTTCAATAACATGAACTTTATAAAATCATTACTTTGTTACGCACAATTTAGGTTGTGAGAACCCTTTAAAGTTTTGTTATTACTGTAATAATAATACAATATTTAATAAATTTAATTTAATATTTGCTATAGTAAGAAAAATTTATTTACGTTATTAAAAATAAACGTTTAAAGCTAATTAATTTTAAAATGTTTTTTGAAAAAATTAAAATTTATATAAAACTGAATGTTTTATAATTTAAAATTTACTATTATTTTTGTACAATCTTCACAATTTAGCACATCATAAAATACAGTCGTCTAAATGAATTAATTTTTATTGAATTAGCACAAACAAATTAAAAAAAAATGTTTTCTTTAAAGTATGTATTAACTAGTTTTGAAATTCTACAAATATAAAATCGCATAATAAGCTGAAATGAAGCGAAGAAGATTGAAAATATAAAACGCTATAAAAAGGCGGCTCTAAATGTAAAATCACAAATTTGATTTAATTTAAAGAATAATAAAAATTCTACATTAATGATACTGCTTAGATATAAAGCCTTGTACTCATGAAAATGGTAAAGCACCGACAACAAAACTTCGAAGTCCTCAAAACCAGAGTATGGCAGTGGCCATTAAAAGCTTTAATTACTAACAACAGCAACAATAATAAGTTGTTTATGTCCAGAGTGACAATATTAATCGCTGGAGGCTTGAATTAGTGCTGTAATGAATGCAATTTTCAGTCATGACTTGGAACGTGTTTAACATAGCAGTAATCAGCGACTGTGGCCGAGGTATAGCAGCAAGCATTGACAGGTTGGTAGGTAATGTAAGACAGTACAGAGATAGTTTTAAAGAATCGGCGGCAGATTCATATTTCAGATTAGAGATAAAAAGGCTTCAAATAGGTCTCAATTCTTAACGAAAATTTATTTTTAAAAAATGACATCAAAGTATCCAAAAACCGTTGATAAAAATTGACTTTTGAGAAAGTATCGTGAATTTCTAAAGTTCAAAATTTTTTAATAACGAAACGTCAGTTAGAAAAATTTAGTTGTTTAAAAAAATAAAACTTAATGATAAAAATACTTTTTTTAATTCAAAAAAAGTCAAACATATTAACGAAAAAGTAACTGATAATGTTACATCAATAATTTTATTTTGTTTTATTTAAAATTGTCACATGGACTTTGGAGTGTTGGAGCAAGGAATTCTTTGGCATTGGGAATTCGGATTTGGAGACAAGGACGGAAGTAGAAGAGAGAAGAAAGAAGAGAAGAGAAGAAAAAGAGAGTAGAAAGAGAGGTAGAGAGGAATAGAGACAGAAAGACAGAAAGATAGAGAAAGGTTTACTGTTACTCTGGTATTACTGTACTTGCATGCACAACCAACGTACACTGGCCAGTCTACGCATCAACCAGATACCCACTTTCGCCATCTGCGCTTGGATACCCTTGGCGACTAGGGCTTTGACAGCACCCTCTGCCGCCACCGGTGACTCAAAGTCTACAAAGCCATAACCTGGAAAACAGAAAAACACATGTTTAGAAAACTTACTGCTCTCATGAATATTTAAAATTTGTACTAATAGAAAAAAAAATCTTGTTATCTTAAGGCTTTGGAATGTCAGTTAAAAATAAAGCTGTGATTAAGATAACTAGATATTTTTTATAATAAATAACTGCTACAGTCTAAATAAAATTTAAAAAGTAGTAACTTCAAATTCCTACTATTAACTACTCTAAGTGATATAAAATTCAGCAAACACATGGATAAAATGACAATCCTATAAAATTAAGCGATAATTAACAATAAAGATACTTAACACATTTGATTTAAGTAGAGAATGAGAATAAATTGTTTCTGACTAATTTTATAGGATTTCTTTTCTGTGACACATGAACACTGAATACTTTATGCTCGGTAGAATCTACCTTTCATTTCCAAAAATTATCGCTATGCTTGGTAAAGAGTAAAAGTTATTTTTATAATAATGAGGCTACTCTACATTCTACAAAATTACTTAATTAAAGATTGATAGAAAAAACTTAATGAGCTGAGTGCTTATAAATAGTAACTAAACAAGTGAATGTACTTGTAGATAAATGATTGTGTAATTATTGAAGAATATAGACATTTTTATAAGAAAATGTAAGAAAACATTAATGAATGAAAATCAGATATTTTTAGAAAATTTGTACATTATATAAGAAAATAACAATTTTTTATCTACTGATTATTTTACTCTAAACATAAAAATATACAGGAACAAAAAAGAGTAAAAAAAGCTTATAAAGCTCTTTAACTCATTATACTAAAAATACAATACTTAATAAGCAAGTTTTTGAAGTGTAATACAAAAATTAAGGTAATAAAAGATTTTTAAAACTAATTTTAAAAAGACAACCTAGTTTATTGACTTTAAGTTCTAACAGAAAAAAGAAAATCACGGTATTTTAAGTTTTTTAACAAAACTTTTGTGACCGCAATTAAAAAAGAGTTTGTAACCGAAAAGTAGAAATTTCAACTAAGTACCTTTACATTTATTTGTATTTTTGTCCAGGATCGCCTTCGTCGAAGTGATAGTTCCGTACCTACAAAAAGTATGCCTTAGTGAATCCTTCAATATAAAACATTAGATAAGATAAAACTTAATTTGTCAGTTAGAAAGTTTGTGAAAATGTCAAACATTTTTTGAGGCTTTCAGAATTTCGTAATATAAGTTCTATTAAAAATTATAACTTTCTGTCCTTGTATCACTCAAAATAGAAACTTTATAGAACTTTTCTGTCTATCTGACAAACTAATACTAATCTTTTCAAGTATATAAGTAAGAATAAGAAGTGTCATGACTGCAATTAAAAAATTCTTAGCCACTATTTGCATTTGACAAACCAGTGAAAGATTAGTAAATTCGCCGATTCTCCGTGAATATTAACTAATCTGCAGATAAAAGCATGCTATTTCCAGAGAAACGTCATACTCGACACTGCCAGCCAGTCAAGATTCACGGACAAAAGTTACAATTCAGACCTGTAAAACTTCTACATTTTTAACTCATTTTAATGAAATCGGACAGTAAAAAAGCGTAGTACTTACTGAGAACACATATTAACAAGATCCTTGTCAGTTGTGTTTTGGTTGAGGCCACGTATGTAGAGGTTGGTTTTCGACAACTGCTCCGACTGCTGGCCCTGCATCGCGTTATTGCTAAGGTTAGTACTCATCGTCCCGCTTTGACTACCTGTGGCACTGCTAGAACTACTGTTTGTGTTCGCCGGAGACGAGGCGGTAGGAACTCGTTGTCCTCCATACTGCACGTGGCGCAAGAATGGATGGATGAATTAGTTTTATACAGACATGTTTTTCGACTAAAATAAACGTTTGTGTACATCCCATTGAAATGAATTGCTTGGAAAATCCACGCGAACGTTCATTTCGTTTTTTATCATTGAGTGGCAAAAAGCAAAATGTTTTCTGTTTTAAGATTCTCGGGTATTGTAGGTTGAATTTTCCAAGTGTGATTTATTTTGATGGGATATACTGATTTTTTAGCGATAGTAAAGTCCCGTAATGTATAATAATACATAATTCAAAGAAGTATTTTAAAATGAAATTTCCAAGTGATATTTCATTAAGAAGAATTATTATGTGAATTCTTTTTATAATAGTAACATATTTCTGCTTTATATTTGCATAAAAATGTGTCAGCATTTGAGACGGTATACATAGATATGAGTCTTTTGCATACACTTTCAAGTCGACGAAAAATATATTTAGAATTGTTTCAAATTTTTTATTTTATATAAAAAGAAGTTTTTTATTATTTTAGAAAGATATAATAATAAATAAATAAATAAATAAACCCGTTATTTTTTTAATTTTAGACGAAAACTAACGTAGCATCCATTTGGACATTTAAAACCATCAAATAGAAAATATTCATATGGAGGGCAGCGAGTTAAATGACTAACCTGCACACTTAAGCATTTAAAAATATTGAATCCATTAAAAATTTAGAACATTGAATTGAAACATCAAAAATATAAAATTAAATTTAATAATCATATCAATAACATTTTACAACCAGTTGATTAAAATTTCTTTCGTGATACAAAATTTAAAAGCTATTTTGTGCACAGGTTTGATTTCGAATGGCTTCAGGATTTTTATCTAACAAAGCTCTAAAAAACGCCTTTAACCAAGGCCTTCATGCATGAAAAATTTTAAGTCTCCCGATCTCACAAATACTTATCATCGCTAATTCGAAAAACTACTAGCATTAAAACAGAAGCAAAAAATCGTTGTCGTTACAAATAAGCCAAACTAAAACTTTCCTCTAAACGCCAAGTGCGTAAGCGCGGCAAGTTCAAAAGTCATACCGCGCTCGACCTGCGCACTACCTATCCTCCCACCGGCGCACCTAGTCGCACCACCCTCACCTCACACATACACACACAGAGTCACCCACCCACACAGACAGACAGACAGACAGACAGACAGAGAGACAGGCAGAGAGACACTGCAGGCATACTAACCGACGCGTGCTGGGCGTAGGTCGTGGCACTGTAGGGGTTGGGGTTAGGCGGTATCTGCTGGGCGCTGACGGGCATCTGCGCCACCGCTGCAGCGGCCGCCGCAGCCGCCGCGCTCGGGTACCTCGTGTAGGGCGGATAGCCGGCCGCCGCAGCAGCCGCAGCCGCGGCGTGCGTCGGCGCCGCTCCCCAGGCAGCCGCGGCCGCGGCCGCAGCAGCCCCGCTGGCCCGGTACTGCACGGGGTTGCCGCCCCGCGGCCCGCCGCCCACGCCGCCCTTCAGTCCGTGGCCGCC
>JAPYZA010002819.1:1664-21419 GCA_030522685.1 Eupelmus azureus | reverse complement strand
GTGAAGTCGAGCGCCCGAGCGCTTTTGTCAGCATGGTTTTTCATAGAGACGCCGGTCTACCAAACTCCCCCATTGTTCGAAAATTCAATCGCGATTTAGCCTTATTTTTTTCTCCTAGGAATTTCATTGTGCCGCTCAACGTCCGTAAGTGGCGGAGAGTTGTTTTTTCTCGGAAGTTAACGCGCTTACAATGATAGCGCGCGTACGTTTCAGTAATTTTTCAATGAAGGCATTACGCCATATATTTCTTGGGCTTTTCGTGAATACTCTCTACGTTTCACTCATTAAAACACTATAACTGCCGGATACTTAGCGTAAATAAAATGAAAACAGCTTTGCCGAAAGAGACAAAAGGAAATTATCCTGCTAAGTTGCGCGCGCGGCACTTGGCACAATAACGTCAAAATTTCCGATACATTCGGCTCTCGCTCGAACGCGAAATTATCGGCAGCGGGCGCGGAGCTCGGCCTGGAATCTGGTCCGCGCTGCAGGCCGCGCACATAAATTGCCGCGGCGCGAAAAACGAATTACTCAGCTGGCGCACGCATCAGCAATTGAAAAAGGAAGGAAATTCGACAAAGCGCGCGCGCATCGGAACAAACAAAATTGCCTCGTCTGGCGCGCGTTTTATCGCTATAAAAGCCATCGCCGGCCGGAGCGGCGCGCCTAGCGCGTAATTGTGTCACTCGCTATTTTTCCTCCCTCTCTCTCCCCGCGTAGCCGACCGAATCGCGCGATACACTTTTAATACTCTTTCTCTCGCTTTTTTTCCTTTCGCGCGCACGCGCTGCCTTATTTACCGTCCTCACGGGGCGCGTGCCTCGAATATCGAAAAATCGGCGCGAGTTTCGTTAATTTCCGGATGCGAGAGAATATATCGCGCAGAAAAATGCCGGTGAAAGCATTCGGCGCGTTACGCACGGCCCAGTGACGTCGAGTATACGCGTGATTCTAGTCTTCCTCTGCAGCGCTGACAAATTATATAAAAAATTTGTATATGCGGGTCAGCGCCGGTGGCTCGCTGGCTCGTATAAAAAGAAAGTGCACAACTTTCCCCCGATCTGCCGGTGTAATTTTTGTTTCCGCGTAGTCAGCAAATATGACACTTTTCTTACTGCGCGCTCGCGCGCGCTGCCGGGCTCAGATATTTTTATGGCCATGAATAATTTTCATGGAAAGCATCGGGCCGGCGTAAAAACGCTACGTCATATTTTTTTGCTTCTCGTGCGATGCTCGATAGTAAAAAAAGTCACAAAACGTAATTATTACTCTTTATTCCCCTTTTATTTATCGCCCCCTTGTATCTTCTGACAAATCGATGTATTTATAGTTCACCTTTTACTAAACGCCCAGCCATTCCATCACCCACTCTATCTCGACTCTTCAAAATTTCAAAAAAAAATCCAAAAGATCAGATATCGAGAGCATCAGGCCGCTCCTCCAAAAGCCCTTCCAAACGTCACGGATCATCGAAAAATCAATACGTCGAACCCGCCTACCTTCACCATATACTTTTTCCAAGCGCACACATTCGAAAACGCAGCCCGCTGCGTATATCCTCTCAAAAAGTGCGTACACACTCGCAGCTCGAAAATCGGCCATTGACTTCTTGCATACCTATACACAGCGATGATCGAGCCGCGACAAGAGAGGGGGGGGGGGCCCGTCGACTTGTGCATATAGCTCCTCTACACGCGGAAAAAGAGAAAGGCAGCGGCGCACGTCGGCGTACCGTTACGCGACCCATCGGCCGACCCACATATTCCGAAGCACGCTTCGGGGACACTCGAAGCCGCCGACACCGACGCTCGTTTCTTATTCTCGGTTTACCCGATCCATACGCGCCGCTGTCTCTCTATACGCTTCTTACGTACATACGCGAGCCATTGATTATTTTTTGCGCCTGAATATACAGCTGAGGCTAGCAATTTTGCGCCCGCGCGCTCGATACGAGGCGGGCATATTGTTGCCACACACGGCTGTCTGCTCTGCTGTGTAAATGGGGTGTTGATTGGGTGTAGCGGGAGAGATGAGTTTTGGAAAATCGATTTCTTTTTTTATATCGGGTTGTCGGGGTCAGGTTGAAGAGAATGGAATGGGAGTTCGATTTCGATCGGTGTGATGATGACTTTTACGTTGGCGGTTATTATTTTGTAAGGTTGTTAGGAATTGATAATTGAATAATTGATACGGTTTTCAGACTTTCGGTTTAGCTAACGTCTTGAGTTTTTTTTATACTCGCGGTGAAGTATAAAGGATTCAAGCTATAATGATAGAATGTAATTGTAATGGCTTGGTAATTATCTTTTTATGTAAAAAATCGTCTGGGTCGCGGCTATTCTAGACTTCTTGTTACATTATTCTTAAACCTTTGCTTGTATATTTTGAAGGAAATAGGTAAATTGAGCTGGCTGTAACTTTATCATATCTTAATAACACAATCTAATCAATTACGTTTCTAAAAGAAAATTTCTTATTAAATTAAAATCGCATTAAGAAAGTACGAACCTTTCTAATTCAGCGATGCCACTAATAGAATCTCACTTTAATCGATAAATAACGAAGTCCCAGTGAAACCATAGAAATTATCCATTAAAAACAGAAAATAAACATTAAACCAATATACCTTCACCAGAAATAAATAACGAGATTGCGCTTTGATTAATTTTAACTGCGCGCCCTCAACAATATTGCCAGCCATCGCCAAGATCTGCCGACCAGATACATTGCCCGAGTCTTCGGGGTCGCGTGCACTTTTATTGCCCGTTTCATGACATAATTAAGCGGCATGAAAGTCATTAAACTAACCAACTCCACTTTTACCACTAAACTCGACAACATCACACAAATCTCTCAACTTTCTCAAAAACGTAACTCCCCTCCACCAGCCGCGCATCACCTCCCCCCCTCTCTCTCTTTCTCCTCGCTCGCCACCGCGCGTGAGAAGACGGACTCGTAAGATTCGCGCGCAACGGTACAGCCGCGCGCACTTTTTTTTACTCTCGCGTATGTGTGCGCGTGCAGTTTTAATACGCGTCCCGTTGAGACGCGCGCATATAACAGTTCCTCGTGCCAGAAAAAGGCAGCCCGCGGGTAAAAGCGATGCTTGGAAAACGGTTTTCGATATGTGTGCGAGAGGAGCGAAGATGCGCTTTGAGAATCGTGCGCGCGGCTTTTTTTTCGAGGATGTCGCGCGCGGCTGCGAGTTCGCGTGCGGAGACAGGTCGCGCCGAGGTGAGGTTTACTGTTACGGCACGATGCATGGCTTGAGATTTCTGGATTTTCGAGCTCCGGCAGCGGGTAGCGGTTGTACTGTTATGTAAGGGGAATGGGGGGGGGGGGGGGGGGGGGGGGTGTTATGATAGCGGTCGGGATGTGCGTGGACATATTTTTGTACCTGTAGGCGATTTTATTTTCTGTTTAATTTGTTGGAATCTGGATATGTAAACAGCGAATAAGCGAAACGTTTGTTAAATTAATTTAAGAAATTTTTTGAATATTTGTATATTTCGTTCAAATATTTGTTGCTTGTTTATTAAACCTGCATAAAATGTAATTGTTCACAATTCTGCGAAAAATATGAAAAATTATCTGAAAAATGTATTCATTTATAAAGTTACAAATTAAATAGAAAATATAATGTTTCATATTTCAATTTTTCATGATTTCCCAGCGATGACGAATAACTCGCTAAAATTTTCAAAGGGAAATCACTGCTCTTTTTAATAAATAGCTCCATCCTTCTGTCGGTGCTTCTAAGCTCCTCGCAAGTCGAGGCTCTCATTAAAGCTCTATTTGATGTACGTAATTACTTGGTAATATTATCGAAGCTACGAATTCCACTGCCTCGCTAAAGAGCTGATATAGTATAAAGTCGATAGCAATTTCACTCGGCGGAAGGTCGAATTCGACGTCTCTGCCCATTTTTCCAGCGCTGAATGAAAACGAACTCTCTCATTACCGCATTGCTTCGGACTCCGTCGATACACATTGTTCCAGATAAGAACGCCGGCATTAAAGAAGCCTATAAGGAACGATAAATATTTTGCGTTTGCTAATGACAGTCGCTTAAAATAATCTATAGTTTCAGCTTGTCCATTGTTTTCGTAATCACATGCACACTCGGCCACGTCCCTTTTTCCCTGATTACTCTTGTTTATTATCCCCCGAACAAAAGCCCAAGACTTTTTCTATCCGCTAATTATTCCCAACTCCGCAACGAAATCCTCAGCGAAAATAGACGAGAGCAAAAGCCCCGTATTTATTGCAACAGCTCCCGGCAAAAAAGGAAAACAAAAGGCCGAGGCATTGGCCCGTTTCCAATGCTCCCGTCCTCAAAACACAATCATAAAGCACCCAGTTCGCAAGACAAACATCCGGAACGCGAACTTCTCCCAGTGCCACCGCGCATATACACACACACGAGCTCGCTCCATGCTCTTCCTCGCAAACAGGCTCATCTCCATTCATCATGAAACCCAGCGATCCTCTAATCCTCACCGATATAATACACACAGTCGCCGATTACAGCAGCGCGTAGATACAGAAGCATCAGCGGAAAAAGAACGAGCGCCCGCCTGTTTCGTGTTTCTCTCGGCGCGGCAGCTTTTTGCCTGCGCCTCTCTCGCTTTGACGGCATAGAGCGCGCGCAACTCGATACTTCGCGCCCCGATAAAGGAGAGCGATAACGGGCCAAGTGTCGTCGTAAAGAATCCGGCGCGCACGCGAGCTTTTTGCCGTCTCGCCTAACGACGCGCTGCCGTTTACGCGAAGAGCGAGCTGAGCTTCCGCTCTCGCTCTACGTCAAAAGTGCCTCGTTGCAGCGACATCCCAAGCGCGGCAATCGTAAGGACGCGATTGTTATATACGCGCAAGCGGCCCTCTCGTTCTCGGGAGCGTTTTTTTCCTCCTTTTATTCCTACCCCTTGGGCTGTAACGCTGCGCTCGCTTCAGATGGCGACTGTTACTTTTAGATTTCGCGAGACGTCTTTTTTTTTTAATTCGTTCGCTTCTGACGATTCGCCTTCGTCGTTTAAGCAGCGCGGGCGACTGTCCGGTTTTCTCGTTTATGGTTTTTACGCGCGGATCGATGTATACACTTGCGCTACTTTATTTTCGCGTTTAATGCGAGAGCCTCGGTGCGCACTTTAGTATTCCCGGGGATGCCTTTTTCTGCCCCCTGGGCTGGGCGGGGCGGAAAAGTTACTTGATTAGCGATGTTGGACGTCGAGAAGTTTAGCCGGGGGTCGTATTCATTGCCGTAGACATGACGCTCGGGGTTTTTTAGAGGCGCTCCGGAAAAAAACGACCGCGCCTATTGAAAGTCATATAAATCTGATTGTTCAGCAGCGCGGCGAATTTATCGCGTTTGGAAAGCTGCTCGTCCAACTTTGTTTTCGTACGCTTATATTGTAGAATTTTTCTACTTTATTTCTAATTTTTCGTTTCTTTTTCATTTGAATTTCAAAACAATTTCAATTTTATATTTAATTTAAAGCGCGGCGCGCAGTTTTTATCAGAAAAAATGACACGACACAATTAAAAAAGTTTGCGCAAAGCGCGCGATGAAATAGTTTCTCTTACTTTTTCGAAAGTCAAGAAAAAGTTGGCTGGTTATAGAGTTAAGAAAAAATTCAAACAGAACTCAATTCAAATAAACCCTTCCTTGGGACTGCTGAAACAAATTACTTTCTTAAGTACATTTTGCCAGACTCAATAAATATTTTCTTACTGCACCGGTAAATAATCCGTTAATTCCCGAGGAAAGTAATTTATTTAATCAGTCCTAAGAAATATTTACCAAAGAATCAAGGCCTTATAGCGCAAAACAACACAAATATCAATGCAATGCAAAGACACGAAAAGATAATCGCGCCTCAAGAACTCATAACTCGCATCTTAAGTATTATATACCTCTCTGTTTTGCATTCCGCGCTTAGCCGCCTCACCTCACAATGACCCCTAAACATTATTTATTTCCTAGCGGTCGCACTGTATTTTCAAAACAAAAATTACCTCGTATTCGCTTCAAAAGCAGCTCTCTAATCATACACTCATTTTTCATGTTCTCAGGTGTAACTCGTGCCCGAGGCGCCGAGGAGACGCAGGTGGACACGCACGAGGGCTCGACGGTGCTGCTGCAGTGCCGCTTCGCCCCGCCGCGCGAGAACGCCACCTTCTTCTGGCTGACGCACACGAACAATGTGCACGACAACGCCGCCATCGAGCAGACCGCCCTGGCGCCCTACTACCGGGTCTTCATGCGCCCCGAGGAGGGCCGCTACGACCTCGAGATCCGCAACGTATCCTACGAGCGCGACAACGGCAAGTACGAGTGCAGGGTCAAGATGAGCGGCACCGGCGAGAACCTCTACCACAAGAACATCACGCTCACTGTCCTAAGAGCGCCTGGACCGCCGTCCATCTCTCCAGTATCCGCTGTAGCCAAGGAGGACGAGAAGCTCGAGCTGCAGTGCAACACGAACGGAGGCAGCCCCGAGCCCGAGGTCAGGTGGTACAGGGGTAACTCCATGAACGTCGTGCACACGGGCAGGAACTACGTGCTGATACCCAGCAAGGAGGACGACAAGTCGATCTTGAAGTGCGTCGTGAGGAACAGGGCCATGAAGGCCGGCGAGACTCTGTCGGCTAGTGTGACCCTCGACGTCCACTACTACCCGCGCGTGTCCGTCGGTACTGAGAACCCACTGAGGGTCGAGGTTAACCAGATGGCGACGCTGAAATGCAACGTCGACTCGAAGCCGGCCGTCGGCACCGTCAGGTGGCTCAAGGACAACATCTTCGTCGCCACGACTTTTAACCACGTGATACCGAAGGTGACGCTGCAGGACGCCGGGAAGTACACCTGCCAGGCCGACAACGGCCTGAGCAAGAAGGGAGAGAGCTTCTTGAATTTGGACGTGCTCTACCCGCCGAGTGTGTCTATCGAGGGAGAGAGGATCAGGACTGCCGAGGTCGAGGACAGCATCACCGTGCACTGCAACGTCTCGTCCAACCCCCTGCCCACTAAGATTGAGTGGCTTCGCGAAGGTAAGAGCCCTTTTTTTATCAATACCGCCTGCTTTTTCATTTCTGGGTCACGGGGCTGCGTGAATTTCAGATGAAGGGGAATTGATTATGTTACTTTTATTAGTTCGAGCAATCGAACGTGGATTAAGTAAAATTAAATTTATTCACGTCTAATGGCTGAAAAATTGCTTTTCTTCCTTTCAAAATCGAATCAAAAGTTGGTATTAAAAAAGTAACGCAAATCTCTCTGTCAGGCTTTTAATAATGCAAAATATTCATAATAAATACTCCCCCTCGCGCGCCCCAACTCTTCTCAAAATTCATTGAAAGCCAGCTAAATTGATAAATGACTGTGATAAACTAATTAAAAACACTCTAGGAGCCCCTCTTCCAAGAGATCGAATCTAAATTAATTATCTCCCATCAACTCTCCACCGCTTTCCACAGTCCTCCCCATCCATATCCCAAATTACATCGGCCTCTCTCACGCACAACCAATCTAATCACCATCCCCCATATCCACCTATCCGATGCCTAACCTATCTCGCCTTATCTACCCTAGCTCATTTTATAAACTTGAAAAACGCGCTTCTTCCTCACGCAGGTCGGCCAGAATTCCGTGTGGAAGGCTCGATCCTGCGACTGATCAGGGTGACAGCTGAGCACGCGGGCAACTACACTTGCCGGGCCATCAACTCGATCCACCCGTCGAACGGCGAACGCAAAAACCACTCGGCCAGCTCCAAGGTGGAGATCCGCGTGCGTCACAAACCGGGACCAGCCAGGATCACTCCCGACTCGCCGGTCGCGATCGAGAACAAGAAAGTCATCCTCACCTGTGTCGCCAATCCGCCTGGATACCCGGAGCCGTCGTTCCAGTGGTCGCGCGAAGGCGAGGCTGGAATCCCGTCGACCGAGCATTTTGGATCCAAGTACGAGATCAACTCGGTGCATCTCGAGAGCGAGGGTACATACAGGTGCCACGCTTTCAATGAGATCGGTAATGGCGAGGCTGCCTCGGTCAACCTGACCGTGCACCAGTCGCCCAAGATTTTCACCAAGCTCCAGCCCCATGTCACCAGGAAGTGAGTACTTTTACATATTTTTATTAATAAGGAATATTAATAACAAATTATTAATAAGGAAAAAATAATAAGTTGGATACGTTTTCAAGAGTTGCCTTAATACGCCAATAAATCAAATTTCAATGGAATAACACTGAAAAATTACTTTTTCTTATTTCTTTTACGACATTTAATTGATCATACTTATTTTCGGATTATAGAACTCCTATTTTATTACGACAATTGGAGCTTAAATCAATACTTATATTCAGTCAGCTAGATTGCATCGATTCGATGACAATTTAATAGATAATATGATTATAGGAAGAACGATATCAAATGGTGTCATCTTGAAACTACGTCCGCCTCCCTTAATACATGAGGGCTCTTATCTAAAATAAATTGATGATTTTTTTATTTACTCTTCATGACATCTAATTAAGAAAATAATATAATTGCATCACGATCCCCATGCTGCACTAAATAAATAAACTTTTGTCTCGTGCAACCCAGTATATCTACATTCCCCCAACTACCAGCTCTCTTTTTTCTCAAAGTAATTAGCATGCTAATAATATTCAAAATTACTAATGATACATAATAACCGTGAGAGAGTTCATATCTCTCAGGATAAGCATGAGGCCCAGGTCATGTCTAGCTTTCTTAATAATTGCGCTGGATGGTGCATGCATTTTAATGACATTACTCATACCCGCAACTCGCTTATGTATGATCTTTCCCAACATATATATAAGCACACCACAACGTAATTGTTTTCAAGGTCCTCAGCGAAGGGACCGCAGCTCTCTTATGCACCCACGACCCTTTTGAGAGTTTATATAAATAAACCTACGTGGGCTGTTCCTCAAGCGCGCTTCAATTATATCCTCGGCAATTACAGTGCTGAAGAGCGCGCGCATCAATTGTGCGAATCAAGCGACATCGCGCATATATAATCAAGCGCGCCACCGAGTCGAAATGCGCTGTCGTTCGTAAAAGGCTTGAGCGTTTAAGCGCATCTCGCTTCCAATGACTCATCTTTGTCCTCTAATTGCGCGAATTAAATTAATTACATTGCAACCCGATAGAAGTAATTGGTTTATTTTAACTCCACGAAATAAAATACAAAAAGGCAAAAATTTTCGATAAATTTAAAAATTATTTCCTCGCTAAGCAATAATAATGTAAAACAAGCAAATCCTATCTACAAAGCTAATCCGCAATTTACTCACCAGGGTCGGCGAGTCCTCCTTCCAAGTGTCCTGCGTAGCCCAGGGCAAGCCGCGTCCCTCCGTCCGCTGGCTGAAGGACGACCTCGAGCTCACCGCCGACCAGAGCCTCTACAAGGTAACAACCACCGCGTCCGAAGGCCGCGGCCGTGTCGTCACCGTCAACTCGACCCTCAGCTTCCTGGGCAACGCCCGGCCCGAGACCGACAAGATCATAGCCAACGATCGCGGCAAGTACACCTGCGTCTTCGACAACGAGGTGAAGAAGGTCGAGTCCCAGATGATGCTGAAAGTCGAGCACTCGCCCATCGTACTCAACCGCTACGACAAGGTGGCCAACAACCTGCGCGAGACGGCCAACGTCACCTGCAAGGTGCAGGCCTGGCCCAAGCCCGAGTTCCAGTGGAGCTTCGGCACGAACGCAGCGCCGCTTCAGGGCTCGTCCAGCGACGGGCACTACGAGATCTCGACGACCAGTGACAACTACGACGTCTATACTTCAGTACTCAAGATCACCAACATCCGCGACTCTGATTATGGAGACTATAGCTGTCGCGCGGCTAACGCTCAGGGCAGCACCGTATCCACTATTAAGCTGCAGCCTAAAGGAGCACCCGAGAGGCCAATGAACATCAGGTCGGTGGACGTGGGACCGACCTACGTCACGCTGGCTTGGGACCTTGGTTTTGATGGCGGTCTGCCGATGACCAAATACTTTGTATCGTATAGGAGGATAGCGGGAGGTGACGAAGTCATCGCCTCGGATTGCCAGCAGCCACGAGGACCGACCGGCACGTGGCAGGAGTTCCCCTGTAAAAGATCCAATCCCTGCAATGTTTCCGATCTGGAGCAGCATCAGACGTATTCGTTCAAGGTGAGTCGCATTATCTGTTTGATATTTGTTAAAATTTAAGTAGTTGATTGAACGTTGAAAATCGGAATTTTGAATGAAAAAATGTCGCGCGGTAATTTTCTTTTTCGTTTATTGAAATAAACGATGCGTTATCTCTTTTCGTATATTTTAAATATTTTACGTTTGAATAATTTTATCTTCGATAAAAAGGGGTGCGTTACATTTTTTATTTCCTTTCGTCTGTCAATAAAAGCTTTATCGAGCTTCGCGTTACGAAATAAATAAAAATACTTTCGTGTTTTTACTATACATTTTTTATAAACTCTATATTCGCTTTCGAGAATGGGAAAAAATCTATCCAGAGTATTTTCCGAGATTTTCAACAAACAAACTGAAACAAAAGAGAAACAATTGTATACAAATCCAACAACAAAATAAACGCGAACTATCCGCTCTTTTCTCCAGGTGAAAGTATACAATACGAATAATCACTCGGACTACTCGGATGAAGTGACCGCGACAACCGCGGTAGCCAAAATCCCGACGCCTCTGCGTGTGACCTACGACCCGGAGGGCGCCACCCTGGGTATTCACGTCGGCGCTACCTGCCTATCGCTAGTTGCCTCGATTGAAAAATCAGACTCGGGCTCCGACAACACCTGGCGTATCGTTGAGGACTGGCCACTCGAAGTCCTCGGCGGTGCCACCACCCAGAGGGAGGGAATTTTGGACGATCCGGCTGCCTCCAGCTCCGAACCCAGGATACGCGTGAGGCTCTGTTTGAAGGCAGATCGCCAACGTTGCGGAGATTACCTCGAGGCTGAAAGTAAGTAGATTTATTAGTGTTTTCTCATTTTTAGTTTTCGTTTTTAATTTATTGTGAGTTTTCAAAGTAAGCAATTTAAATTTTTATTTTAAATCTTGTGAAAAATCAAAGTAGTATAATATTTATGGCAATCTATGTAAGCTTAAATAATAAAATTACCATTAGTTAATGAATCTGTAAAGTTTTTTAAAATAAGAAGGTAAACTCCCATGTTAGTTGAGAAATGCAATATATGAATTACCATTAAGAATCGCACACCGTTAATTACCATGCTTTTTAATTATACATGCAGTACTATTAGCAAGTCTATTTAATTCTTCTTTAAACGAACAAAAAAGCCCAATAAGGACACATCGATTTCCTTTAAGTCGATTTGCTCAATATAAATAAACATGTGTAAATTCAACGTGGATTATTATTTAGTCTGGATTATCATCCTCTCGAAATCCTCTCCTGCCGAAAACACGTCGAATTTACGCATGTTTATTCATACCGCATAAAACTGTCCTCCGTACACACAGTATTTTTCCGAAATTAACGATAATCTATAGCTGGAGAGTCAATAGCCAAAGTAAACCAAGTTCCCCAATATTTATCACACCCTCGCGCCTACTTGGCGCCGAAGTCTCTCCCCACCCGCGAAAACAATAAATAGCGCATAGAAAATAGACCAACATCTAACGATAAAATCATTAACATTTACAGTCGGTCCGTCTTACATAGCTCAGGCGGGCGCTCTGGCAACTCCAACTCTAATTGCCCTGGTGGTGAGCGGTGCCGTGTTCCTATTGTTCACCGCTTTACTGCTGCTGTTCTGCCGCTGCCGCAGGAAGCACGCCGCCAAAGCCAAAGACTACGAGATGGATTCGAATGCGTAAGTACCAGGAGGAATTAAAACTTACCTCTATTCTCCCTCTTTCAGTTTCCACCGGTTACTAGAAACAAAACTTTCTGGTACACGCTGCAAGAGTGCGCGAGCATACGCACGCGATATATAAGAGTGGAAGATTTCAACTCGGATCTTGCCGTGTGCGCGCGCTTTGTTGAAAACTCGTTGAAAAGTACCAGCCGAAGCGCTCGCTTTTCATTATGCATACGTCATTAGGGAACTAGGTCATTTTTTGCGCGAGCTGGGCCCTTTGCAGCGAGCGCGCACCACTTTTGCCAGTCGTAATGTACGCCGCTAGTTCTTTGCATTTGTCTTGCGTGCGCGCAAGACCAGAGCGATTCTCGCGTAATGACGCTAGCTTTGGAGACAGCTTTGAATGATTTATTCGCTAGTTACTTTTGCCCAGAATAAATAGCGTTTCGCCTTTTGCCGTGCGTTCGTGCAAGAATCGTCAGGAGATAGATAGTCACTTACGCGAGCGATCAATGTTCAAAAACGGCCTGATCTTCAAAAGAAACAGTGCTCTCCGCAATTCGGTGATATTAATTCTCGCATCTAACTCATCTCGGGAAAAAAATTTTGAAAGTAAAAAAAGCCAAAGAGCATATCCGTGGTGTGAGAACCCGCAGCGGTTTTCATCAACTCAATCATAACTCGGCTCTCGCGTTCAAAAGTACATATATATAAGAATTAGCGCTCCTGCCCGAGGTAAACTTGCTCTTCTCGAGAGAGCCGCAGCTCGAGGGCGCGATATGAAAAAAATTTCAAAGTCAGATCTCGCGCCGAGCCGGACACAATCCCTAAGTGCATCTCCAGCGCGCGCTTTTACTGCTTGCATCTCTGAGCAGGCTCGTAAAGCGCAAAATGGAAGTGTCACAGCTGCTCGAGGTGGGAATATGCGCGAAATGAGGATGCGTGCGCCTGGAAGGGAAGGAAAAAAGAACGGAAACAGTCGACGGGGATTAAGAAGAGACGCGTTTTTTAAGAAGGACGCCGAGCGCGTTGTTTATTCGGATGAATTTCCGTGCGTTTAATTACGCGAGTTTCTGCTTGCGGAAATTTTTTTTAGCCCGAATGCGGCTCTCGCTTCTTACGCGTCGCGTATTAATCTCGGTCTTCCACGCCGTTATTTTAATTAGAGCTGCGAGGAGTACGTGGTTATTCCTGCGTTGCTAAACAGGCATTCGCGTATTGCGCGAAAATGTAATCATGCTTTTTTTTTCTTTTACATCCAACGCTAACATCGAACTCTTGCAAAAATTCCCAAAGAAAGTACGATCCGTCCGAAAAAGGAAAAAAGAAACTCCCACCTAATACAGTACATAAATAGCGCTCATCCAGTAAGAGAGAAAAAAAGGCCGGTAAAAGATCCTCTGAGAGCGTGCGTCGTCCGATACTCGGGGCATTTGCGAAGCGGCTGCATACGTCCCCCGTTCTACGAGGCAATCTACGTGTGCCCGCCTCTCTGTAATCTGCTGGAAGACGCGCTTGCGCGCGGACAGGAAGGAGGAAACTCGATTTTCAAGAAGCTGCAGGGCGCCTCCGGCGAACCGGATAATCGGCACGACGATCAGCAACGCGACGTTGTTAAATTTCTGCGTTGTATATGTATATATGTGTAAACGCAAGCCCGTTCCGCGAGCAAAAATTGATTTCCCACGTGATGCGGAGACTTTTTTGAAGGACGTCGTTGACTTATTTGAGAGCTGAAACTTCCGGAATTTTAAAACGGGATGAGACGGAGAGAGGGGGAGGTAAAATGAACTGTGATTACGCGAGCGTAATGAGGGAGCCGAGCGTGCTTTATTACAATAATTTGTAATGCGGGCAAAGGTATAGACAGTAATTTCAGGTGGCGTATAGAGCGATGTAGAGCGGCTAATCTCCGCTGCTGTTCGAATCACCGGTAAAGAAAAAACGTTTATCGTCGAACAAGCTAATGAATATAAGGATTTGTATTTTCATTTATGCTACATTCTATTTATTCAGCGTTGTCGATTTCCAATTTGTAATTCACTAGATATATACTCCCAGCAAAATTCAATCGCTTTTTCAGTAAACGCAGGCAAAATCTTTCGGGTGCACTGTATCATCTTCTACTGGCAACTTTCCTCCTTATCTTCCTCTCTTTTGCTCTCGCTCTCAAATCCGTTTATCAAAGTTTACAAAAGAATCTCCGCACAAATCTAGCTCCTCCCCCGCCATTCGTCAAAAGACGCTCCTCTCTCGCTCGTCCTTTAAACACAGAGCGCGAACTTGCGCTGGCGCCCGGCAATTCAAAGCCCCATTAAACCCGCTCTCTGGATCCTCGAGCGCGCCACAAAGACGCTCGATTAAGGCGCGCGAGTTATATTTCGGAGTAGTAGCAAAAGAAAAAGAGAGAGAGAGAGGGAGAGTCGAGGATGAAAACTCGATCAGCGCTGAGTCGGTATCCTTTGCAATCTCGTTAGGCGGGTGCGGCGCAAGCCTCCGGGCGAGGAGATGCAATTTTTCTCCAAGGTATATAGATCCAGGCTCTGCGTCTTCTTATATTTCTTATCGAAGAATTTCCCTGAAAAAGAGAGGAAGGGACGGCTCTCGTGATTTCGCTGCGATAACAAAAGCTGGTATTTTTGCGCCGAGTCTGAGCAAGAGGCGGACGGAGGGGGTGGGGGAGGATATCTAATAAGTTCAAAGACTCCCGGACTTCTTGCTACCTCGCGCTCACCTTTTCTCAGCGAGATCGGGAAAATTGCGCGCTAAAATGCAATGATCACTGCGGGCGCGAGCTGTTTTCGGGAACAATTTATTGCTAATATGGTGTGAATTTTTCCGAGTTTATAAAATGAAGACTTTACAAATGGTTCTCAGGTCCCCGGTAGTATAAATCTAGAAAACCACACGCATAAATGTAGTATGAGCTCTCCTATAAGTAAATTAGTACGAAAAACGGCTTATCAATCCGCGAAGAAATAATCGTTATAACCCATCCAGCCTCGCTATAACAATAACGTTGCTCATCGCGCTCTCGCGGCATCATTCATTACTTCGCGCTCTTGCATATTACGCACTCAGCGTCGTTTGTCCCCATCGTGTTATCCCAGATATACACAGGCAAGTTTTGCTCTTGCGCTTTCCTATACGTCAATCTTGGCGCGCGCGCTGGCAAGAAAGTTCAAAGTGAATTTTATCCGAGCCTCTATACGCGCCGTTCATTAATCAGCGGCGCTTTTAATTAAAGCCACGATAAATCAAATAACTCGTGTAGTGCGTATATATACGAGGAGAGAGATAACGGGCTACTTTGGTATAATTGCAGAGTACGACCGAGCCTGGTTACCGGCAACGGGCAGCAGACCCAGGCGCCGCCGCCCTACTACGCTGAGAACAAAGCACTGGAGCACAGTCTGGACCACGCGCTGGCCCTGGAGGACTCAAAGACGCCGGCTTACGCCCAGCCTGGATACGGATATCATCAGCCCAATCATAACATCAATGGTGAGAATAATGGTAATTGGTCTTCTTGGGATTACTAACTTGGTGTTTGTAACGCTGTTGTGGATCGCGAACGGACGGATTACTAATCCCCCTTCTTTGATGCATTGTGGTAGGAAGGTGATGACAGATCGGTGAGAATGGAGTGATTGAATGATCGCGGGTTTACTATTGTCATGCGGGTGAATTGGCTTGTGTGTCTGATGGGGGTCGGTGCTTTTGATGTAATGTTGAAGTAGTATTTTTAGTTGTCGAATTATTATACTGTTGAATTAAGCATAAATTTCCTGCATCTGGACACTTTAAGAAAATTGATTGTGAAAATTGATTCGACAGGATAATATTCGAAGTTTTACCGAGCTTCAGTGTGCAACATTAATCAAAACTCCGTAATTCTCTTTAAAGCATGCTACTTACGGAAGCCTGAAAATCTCTGTACGTAATAAATAAAAAACCTCAATCCTTTTTCTCCAAGAACTTCGCTATCAGACTGAAACTTGTTCAAAGCGTGCAGCTTGCATTTCAAATCGTAGAACGCATAAATAAGCCGCTCGACACGTAAATCCCGGACTTGGGTAAAGCTGGTAAAATGAAACTGAACGCATACCTCTATACAAGCAATTATTGAGTGAGTAAAGCTGCTGACGTCGAGCGGCTTTTAAGAAAACTCCGCTGCCGTTTTGATGAAGTGATATTAATTCCCTCGGTCAAGTTGTCTCTCTAAACCTTAAACTTCTTTTTCACCTCTTTCCCTTGCTATACGCAAACTCAATCCAATAGATCCCTAAAATATTGAACAAATTGACAACTTTTTCCATTTATCATTATAAACGTCCCGGCTCTTTTCTGTCACGCTAAACCACTTAATCCCTCCGCGAGGTTCTCTTCCACAACCCTACCACTAAAAAAATCATAACGATCTCTTATAATTCATCCACAGGCGTCAACATGGGCTACATGGAAAACAGCTACTCGAACTCGAACAACGGTGGCTCCGTCAACTCCCAGGATTCGATCTGGCAGATGAAGTCGGCTGCAGCGGCCAACGGAGTCGGCGTTAATGCCGGCCAAGTCGGCATGGTAGGCGTGGGTGGCGGTGTAGTAGGCACGCCATACGACATGGGCGGTTACGCGACCACCGAGTCCGATTATCCGGCCCACCCGCACTACCTGCCGCAGCGCGACGATTACAGGGAGAGCCACAACCTGAGTCGGCAGCAGTTCTGCGAGCCCTTCGCCACGGTCGTCAAGTCCCAGAAGCATGTCGGTCAGTATAGCCTCTAACCTTTCTTTTTTTATATTTTTTACGTTTTTTGCCTTGCGGTCGCTTTTTTTTGTGTCCGTGAGGTAATAATAGTTACGAGAGAGAGCGTACAAAACAGCGGAAAATCAGCGCTGCGCTGGCTTTTCTCTCGATTAATCGCCGCTCCGCGCGGCTTCTCTTATTTTTAGAGCCGCTTGCGCAGCTGCGCAAGCTCGGGGAAAAGTCACGTTTTTCCGGGAAATCGGCCGGTCGTTACGTCGAGACTGGCTGAGAATTTTAAGATTGAATTATTTCGAGCTCTCGTTGGAAATCGCTTGATTGCGTCTTAATTACAAAAATCTTATCAAACACTATTCTTAGTTATTAAATTCAACTAAAACATCCAGAATCTCGATTCGCTTTCTAATCGCGACTAATTAGCAATCAGTTCGAAAAACGTCCACGTTTGCCACTCCGCGCATCATAACGACAACTAATTAAACAATCTCATTTGCGCGTTTCCTCACCCCGATTACCCATTTAACTGATTGAAAGTTCGACACACAGACACTGTACACGCGCGACGTAAAATCGCTTTAAAACCAACACGGACGCGCTTCGGCATTATCCACCAGTCGCAAATGGCGCGTTGATTAGTGTGTTGTTCGAACGAATTAAAACACAAAGGAAGAGCCGGGGTCGATTCCGCACGCTCGGACAAATTAAACGAGATTTGCAGTGTAATTTATCCGATGCATGAGTAGCTAATTCTAGGAGGCACGTGATTTGTCCTAGTAGCGCGCTGGATATTGTCTCCGTACGTTCCTTGTGTTATGTAAGCTACGCGAAAATTGACCTGTAACGCTCGTAGAACGGTCTAATTGTCCGAACCTTAACTCTTTTTTGTAAGCACGACGATTTGGAGTTGGCCACGTATTATATTAAAGGATTTGATTTAAGTGGCTTATTAATCTATTGAAAAGTATAGCTATAATTCAATGCTTTATTTCAATTTAATCGGTATGTAATTATTTTATACGTTATTTAATTCTACTATTTGAAAATTATTCGATCGGAATGTATATACTGGAAATGTAGCACTTCACAACTCGCATTAATTGCCGATAAATTGAAGACCGATAAATTGAAGAGACATTTTGGAAATTTCGAAAATTAAATTTAAAATACTAATGGCGCAACCGTTCTCGCATCGAATTCCAATTTCGAGCAATCCCTCCGAAAATCGAGCTTAAAACCGCACCAAGAGTCCTTTCATATACATTAAATTTAATCTCTCTGATTTCTATTTTTCAGACTCACCATACGACGTGTCAGGTCTTCCCTACCAAGAGAACTACGACGAGGACAGCAAGCCACCCCAGCAGGTCAGTCTGTCGTACGACGAGTCCTTGGAGTCTGGCTATTCAACCCCGAACAGCCGGGGTCGTCGCATCATCCGTGAAATAATAGTCTGAGATCAGCCCACCGGCTCGCGAGCCGGAAAATCGCGCACTACCTGGCTCTAGCAGCAGGCCCCCCTGCACCATCATCAGCCGCAGTCGCAGCAGCAGCAACAACAGCAGCCTCATCACATGGAGATCGTCATCGAGAGCGATCCCTATCGACCTCAGAGCACCAGTCCCGCGCCAACGTCTGGCTATCTACGCTCACCCGTCACTAATCAGCCGCTCGTCAGTACTAACAGCGCCTTTTACTATGCCACCCTACCACGAGGCGGCGGCGCCGCCAGCCGGATGAACGCCACGGACACCCTAGACGGAGCCCCGATGACGACTTCCGTCAGAAGGGTGGATAAGTCCGGGCTCCTGGAGATCGCGGACATAGAGCCGCCACCGCCACCTGCGATAAGGCAGCCGTCCTCGAGGCACCTCACCGGAACCGAGACGCTATCGAGGCGACTCGAGCGCTCGGGCCTGTTAGAGGCGGTGCCAGAGATCCCGGACCAATGCCACCGTACCGGTCTCGCCTCCGATGAACTACTGGCCGCCGCGGCCACCGCCAGGTCGATGGTCGAGCGTCAGCAGCACCTGCTCGGCGCCGAGACCGACATCGTCGAGTCCGCGCTCCTCAGGCGTCGCTCCTTTGCCACTCTGGAGTCTCAGGACTCAACGGCCTCCACCCTCACCAACGAAAACGAGACCGGCCTCAACAACAATAACAATCCGACGAGGAGTGGGCCGAGAGTTAAGTTCGCACAGGACGAGATCACGACGCTCATGCCCGACGATCTGCCGGCGCCACCGCCAACAGCAAGAGTCAAGTCAAGCGTCGTTGACTGTCTCGGTAGACTGAGTCCCCGGCAGCGCGATAGTCGTCAGACTATGACACTGTCCAACATACCTGATGTGATCGAAGCTCACGGCACAGCAACCACGTCGACGACGACGACAGCGGCGGCGACAACAACGACGACGACGACGAGAACCGGTGCTCCAGAGGGCGAGAGAGCCGAGGCTGAGGGTTGCGAGCATACCGCTACGGAGAGCGTCGAAGAGAAAAGGGTGCAGGGCTTCAAGCAAGGCGTCAACGGGCCCAGCAGCAAGGTCGACAACAACATACAAGCAGTGCATGTCATCATACTGTCCGAACAGTTGTGAGGCCGGCTTTGGCCCAGCAGCGTAGCTTACGACGACTGAGCGAGTTCAAGCATTAGCGATAATGACTGCACTCGAGGAGTCGAGGACTAGGGCGCTTTTGGGTAGTTTGGATAGAATAGCTTTTATTTGTTTTTTAATTTCACATCAGATTTTAAAAGTTTAATTTTTTAAAGAAGCATTATAATTTTTAAAGTATGATTATGTAAATAGTTCTTTTTTAATCGGAGTTAGTTTAATTTCATGATTTTAATGATGTTCGAATAATCAAAGATCTGTAATTCAAGTTATGCAGGAGCGCTAGATAGTCCAGTCGAGCTAACTCGAAAAGGCCAAACTTTTTATAGAAATATCCAATGCTATATTTTTATAGGAAAATACTATAAAAAAATCTCTTATGTATTCTTATAAAGAGCTTGGATTTTTCGTGCGAGCACAGAGGACGTGCGGAACCGGAAATTTCATCGCGATTTTTAAACGAAAACGAGAGCGTTTTAATTCATTCATTTCTTAATAAACACGCGAGTAAAAAC
>JAPYZA010002818.1:0-16739 GCA_030522685.1 Eupelmus azureus | reverse complement strand
GGAATGGATGAGAGAGAGAGAGAGAGAGAGAGAGATGGGAGATCGAGTGGAATCTAAGAGGTATGCATACGTTGACCGTATCTAAGTATTTCTTTTTTTTTACTGCAGCACATTTTTTAGGGAGTTTGGCGAAACAAGGAATTTGGTTTATTAACGTCTGTTATTCGAGTTTGGTATTTTAAAAATTGCAATTTTGCAATGGACATATAAAATCTCTATAATTTAAAGTTTTAGTTAAAAAAATTTTTAGTTGGCCATTTATTAATGTAATACTTTGAATAAATTTTCATCACGTGTCTCTGAAAAAAAAATAAAAAATTTTCACATAATACAGTCATAAAGAAAGCGATAAAAGCTCTCCTCCCAATCCGCTTCTTTCCAGCCCACTAACTTTTCCTTTCCGTCAAAACATTCATTCTCAAAACCAGCTAAAAAGAATTTCACCGCGCCTGGTCAAATACTTTTATTATAGCCCGCACAGTATCACAAATCGCTAGAGAGTGAGAGAGAAACGAAACCCAAAGCCGAAAAAAACGACGATTATGTATACCACTCCATAGAAGCGTCTGTCATCGTACTCTATCTTTCTCTCTCTCCTTCTTTTCTTCGTCCGTTCCCCTCTTGCCAGCCGGCTCTCACTATGACGAATGAAATCCGATTTCGAATTCACGAAGCGAGCCGAGCACGCGGCCGATCCCACCGGAATTCGGATACTCGCGAAGGACGCGCGAGTAATCGCTTGTATTTACCTGGCCGCGCCAAAGATTATTTTTGAACGCACTTGTCGCTAAACATTTGTGGTTCCCAGTGTTATGCTAGAGCGCTCGCCGCGTGCGCCCTGGCAGTGGTTCAAGCCCAGAGCGTTGGCAGAGCGACGCCGATTTAGCTTAACTATGCGTACTGAACTGAAATTTCCGGAGGTTGGATTATTATACGGTCAAGTGAAATTTATAATTGGGAAGGGAGTTGGCTGGTTTTAAAGAATGTGGGAGCTGTTTTTTGTTGGCGGAGATTATTGTGATGGTTTAGGTAGGTGGTGACAGTTGCTCATGTTTATGGGGCAAGCGGCGTCGAATTAACCTGCTCTAGTTTAATTAAGTGCCGCTGTAATATGGCACGGTGCGGCCAAAAATACTGGATCGCTCTTAAAACTTGGGGCTCTTGGGAGGAGAACGACTATATAAAATAAATTTTGCGAAGATCGCTTCGAAGTAGCAGGAACAAGCTCGTTAGCCGCTGAACAAGTATTTAATTTGGATTTATTTTTGAAAGATATTTGAATTCGCCTTGTAGATGAAAGTTTTTAACATGATTTTCTTTTTTCTTTTTTAAGCAAGTAGATATTTTTAATTTAATAATTATATATACATTTAATTAAATAATTTTATTGTAATACTTAAAAAAAAATGCTTTGGTAGAAATCATTTAATTTTTTGAAAAACTTTCTGATGTTATCTTTTAAAATCCAGGTTACGAATGCACAAGATAAGAATTTTTTCGGGAGCTACACTATCTAGCTTTTATCTCACAATTAAATCATAAACTAAGTTTACCACTTCACACAAAGAGCAACCATTATCAAAAACGACACCACACTTCATACGCGCAAAGCAAGCACATCACGCCAACCAAACCAAAAAAAACTCTTATCTCCCTGCAACATTAAAAGATTCAATCTCCTCAAAACTCCGCTCACAGATCAGCCATCTCCAGCCTCTAACACACAAAGAACTCGCGCGCTACATACAGTTAACGTCACGAGCTCCCAACCGAAAAAAAGCGAGGCTCACTCCGCGCAGAAATGAATTCATTATATACGCGAGGGAACGAGCCGAGCGTCTAACTGTCATTGTGCTCGTCTGTCGCGCGTGTAATATCTTAGCGAGGACTTTTCCGCGCTCTCGCTTAGCGGGACGATAGAGATAAGCTCGCTGGCGGTTATAATTGAGCCGAGATTTCGCATTACGCGCTTAATCGGCTGCCAATCGCGGCGCGCATGAAGATTAATAGCGGCGCGGATTAATTGAATCGGGCTTTTTACAGGCAAAAGGGCATCGCCGGACTCTTGTGGCTTATTGGGAATCTATAGCGCACAGAGAAGTCGAGTGTTTTCGCTGTCAGCGAGGATTAGAGCCTGCTTAACGATGTTTTTAGCAGCGTTGATTGATGGTTTGTGGGAATGGTATTATTTATGGTTATTGTTGAATTGCATTTTGGCTGTTTCCTATTGTTTATGTAGAGTGATGGTTATTTTCTTTGCAGTAGTTTAAATTGATGCGAGATATTTTTTGATGATTTGTTGGGAGTTACTTCCTCGATGGAAGAAAACACTTATCTAAAGTGTTTTTTCCGTATGGATTATGCGACTGTCACGTTGCGACATTGAAAAACTGACTATTGCGAGATATGCAGCATAACTACTTTGTTAAGTGTCCACACGCGCTGCGTTTTTATTTTTAAATTTTATTGAATACATTGCGATACTGCGATATTTGAGTATTATGAATAAGCTACACACACAATCGTAAAGAAAATTACATTCAAATAAAATCATAATGGTATAATTGAAGTAATTGAAAGTAACTGTTCATCCAATACCATTCACAAAGCCCGGCTCACATCCATTTCCCACAATCTTCATTTCCTCAAAAACAAACAGTCCCACGAACCAAACCGACCTCTCAAGTACCGTACCGTCAAAACCCACGTCTAATTCAACGCATCATCCACTCATGAAAAAATTCCCACTCTCACGCAAGTGCGATGTATGCAACGACAACCGATCGGCTCTATCAGCTAACCCACACAAGAGCAGCCACTCGACTTTTCGCTCGCGTTTATTTTATCGTCTCTATACCACTACGCTAGATATGACGCAAGCCTTTTTCTCGCGGCGCTCGCTCGTGAAGCTCGCAAGCTGCATCGGATTTGCATATAGACGCAGCTAAACGACGACGGAGAGGACCTCTCGGCGAGCTTTCGAATTCCATATTGTCCTCGGTCTATTATTAAGCCGCGCGTTTTAATGGCCCGGTGGCTATATAGTAATGCGCTTTTATCGGCGGATTTATTTCGGAATTTCGAGAGCAATAGATTTGCGGGAGGTTGGTTGTATAGGCATTGTTTTTATAGAGAACCCTTTTAGACCGGTGCGAACGCGGGACGGAAGGCTAAGAGGGTTGCTGCTAGCTTATGAAAGATTTATGAGCGCGAATCTTGAATACTTCGATTCATAAAAAAAGCGATTTAATTAAAAGTTCCGAGAACGCTTCGAATGCAAATGTAGGCGCAGGTCCGCGCGGTCCGGCGCGGCTGATGTGTGTGTATGCAAAGCTATTTATAGGATTCTAAAGAGACGCGCTGGTTTTATAAATAGACCGTATAAAGCATTATTAGGATTTTTAAAATAATTGTACCTGTACATATTATAATGCCAGCTCTATATCATTATTATGGTTTTTTTTTCTATTTTTTACTTTCAAAGAAACGATTGTTCTTTTAGCTGGTCACATCTACACTTTTAAATGTTAATGCCTTTGAAAAAATTTAAATTAAATAAAGGCAGGGGGTAAACAAAATGTTTACTCGAGCCTCGAGATCTTGCTGATTATTTATAGAGAATGGAACGACGGAGACAAGCGCGTGCGCTTGCGAAAAAGCGCGCATTCACATTTCTTAGATCGATTCAAGATCATTTGCCGGCTCGAGAGATCGTGCAAATAGAATTCCACAGCTGCGCGCTCCGTATTGTTTTGACGTGTATTAATGTTGCTTTAAAGCGATTGGAAGCTTAATTCAATAATTGTGCACTTTCACAACAGTAGTCGTAAGTCAACAAATTGACGTTCAATTGAATCATTATTTTGATCATATCGTCTTTATCTAGCCTTTTTATCGTGACGAAGGTCTTTTCCAAATGTTTCATTGATTAAAATGTTGTTTCTGCAGAATGCGTCGAAAATTAAATTTATTATTGTGGAAGGTACTTAATTAAATGAATTGCAATCCATCAGGCACTTTTTAGTTGCTTTCAAAAAAGAGAATAAGATAAAGAAAAGAAGTGTAAGCGAGCCGGATAAAATATTTTACTTTAAAAAGAAATCTTAATAAAGTTGTAAGTAGTATTTTCAGGAATCATGTAGGAAATTTTAAAAGATAATTAAAAATTTGTCAAAATTTTTACTATACTCAATCGGCTACATCATTCTTAAAATTAGTATGCTTCTGAATTTTTAATCAATCAGCGCGTAAAACAACATGTAAATTTGTTCATAAGGTTGAATATTAGCATTTTCGTTCTACAGGCATGTTCGGTAAATCACGTCACCTTTTACCGTTTTTGCTTTACAACAGCCGAATGTAGATTCTTTTATTTTGATACAAAGGACGTAAAAATTTGCCCAAAATGTAAACTCGTAGCACCTATTTGGGACCGGTTCTAATCTATTGAATATGACAAAAGTATTTCCTATATTCAATAAATTTCTTTTGGAATAAATACTAAAAATTCATAATTAAATAAAACATTTAATTTTAATTTCATTTAAATATTTTAGAATAACTAAATATTATCAAGAAAGTATCATATTATTAATATAAAAATATTCCTAGAAATTATTATTCAAATAAATTTCGTGGAACCTCAACCACCCGTAAATATCCAACCCTCCAACAACACAAACCATAAAAAATAAAAAAAAAATCCAAAACCCTCCGTAAAATGAATCGCCCCAATCCCTCCTTACGGACGCCACAAACACTGACTTACAATCGCGCTCGTTGAGTTTTTAGCGGCCGATGGACTTGCGCCGCTCGCGCGCGAGGTCTAGGTCAGACTATTCTCGTCGCGCTCTCGCTGAGACTATATACGCCGGCAGCGAGTCGATCATGATGTTCGCGGCGTCTACAGCGGCGCGCACGTGCGGAAGCAAAGAGCCGCCCCTTTGAGCCGCGCCGAGCTTTATCTGTATCAAAGCAGCGCATCGAGTGCTTTCAAACAAACTCGCGTCCGTCTCGGATTGTTGCTTTTAAAGGCGAGATAGAAATTCGGGGAGTCGAATTTTTACTGTTATAAGACGCCTGATTATCATATTTATGCGCGGACCGCTAGGGGAATAAAGTGTCTTTATGGGCGCGCGAGAGCTGTAAAAGTGCAGTTAAAGGTCGCGCGGATTTGAATGGCTGAGGTATATAGGACGTATAACGTCCAAGTAGAAAATAGTCGGAACTAGTCTCGCGCGCTTTATGCGCCTTCGGCGCTGAATTGCGAGCGCTGGATTATTTACGCAGCTCGCTAAAGTAAACTTTAGTCCGAAATTTATGCTATCCGATCTAGCGAAACTGTAACATTGTTCAAAGCCGCCTTATCCTCTCTAATTCATCGCTCTTTCTCAATCCGCGAAAATAAATTCGAGGCTCCGCCAATATGAACACGGAATAGCATCGAATCCTTATATATAGGTACTACTCGAATTTCCGATCGCCCGATTATCCACATACCTCTTCGGATCCAAGGTTACTCGGTCCATTTCGCAAAGGAACTGCTGCTATTTTTGCTCATAATATATTAACCCGTCCCTATCCTCTTTCGATCGAGTGAAATCACATATTCACACCTCGATTCCCACACATCAGAAATCGAAAATCGCTCTCCCCTATCACGAAGCAGCATCTTCGAGCCATAAACTCCGAGCTCGCGCGAGTGTCTCAGCCAGCGTCGCCTTCCTATATATACCTTATCCTCAATAAAAGCGATCCATCAGGTAGACGGCGCCTCGGGCCGCTGTAATAGCGGGCGCGCATCCTTCCGTCATTACTTAATGGCCGATTCGTTACCGCAGAGTTGCGCAACCGCGCGGAGGCGAGCTTCCCTCGCTTATTACGAGAGCGCGTTTCTCGGGTACCTATATGTGTGTATATATATGTATATGGGCGACAAGTGCAGCAGCAGCAGCTCGTTAATGCGTGTACGCGCCGCGAGCGCGCGCTTATTAATAATGCATAAGTCGCGATCGGCAGGTATTTATATCGCCAAGTCCAATGACAACGATACGCGGGGCCGACCCCCTCGATGTATGCAGGCGGGTAAAAATGCCGGATGGTAGTATTACGCGTTGGTTGAGTGCTCGGTTTACGAGATGGATTTCGCGGTTATGCTGCTGGCTAGTTTCTTTGGAGGAGCTTTCAAAGTGTGTGTGTGCGTGATTTAAAGAACGGGATAATCTGAGCAGAGATAATAGCAATGATCTGAAGCCTTGGTTTTTTCAAGTCTGGGTAAGATATATAGCTGATTCGCAATCGTCACGCGTGAGATAGATCGTTTTTAAGAAGCTTGTGTTTAATGAAGATATATAGGCTGGGTAGTTACCGTTCTGGAGTTGGGAAAAATAATTAGCTTTTCTCGGGATCGGCTAATGTGCGGCAAGTGAGTTTTGGTATCGCGTGCAGTTGTGTATATGGTTACGCGTGATCGTACACGTAATTATGGCTATTAACCTATATGTTTTCAAAGATAATCGCGTGTAAAGAATTTGTATCGGAGGTGCTAAATGAAAGGTAAGCTGCAGGTCAGTGCTTGGTAACGCTAAACAGAAATATACGCTGCAATATAATTCGTTTTTTAAAGTTTAAATATTATTAACAATCTCGATTATAGTGGATTAATTTTTAATTTGACAAAAAATATAAAATTATAAAAATTTTATTAAATTTATTAAATACTAGAAAAATAAATCAATTGTAGATTTATTAAAACAAAAAATGTAGTGTGTACGTCAATCAGTTTTGATCAAACCTAAAGAACGATACATTGTTTTCTTCATCAATATTAAATTTTATCAGAGCAGAACAGTCATTCACTAACGTTCTAAGAACATTATTTTCACGTCGAAAGGTCAACCCATTTTCACTTTCACACGACATAATAAGTACAAAACCCAAAAACCACCCCAAACCAAAACAAAAGCAAAACCATAGCTAACAGAAAATCAGTTTGAGAAATAAGCCATCAAGCGATGGCCGTGATCCGAAAGCGCGGCCATAAAAAACATCGTACAAGAAACCGAGCGTGCAGAAACCCCATCTGTATAGCCCCCCTAAAAGAGAGCTAAGAAAGCGCGATGAACAAGAAAGCTGAAATATACGCATACACAGAGGTCCGCGGCGGCCGAGGCAATTATAAAGTCTGCTGAGCCGTTTTGACGTCGCGAATCAAGCGGAAGGGGGCGCGAGAGCGCAGAAAACGAGGTGCATCATATATACGAGCTTCGGGATTTAAATACTCGTTAACGCGGCCGCCAAGCTCGCGCTTTTATTTCTCTCGTTGCCTGCTTTATCGGGCTGCACGGCTTTCTCTCTTTCTCTTTCCCAGTGGCTCTCGATCGAAGCTTGACAGAGAGCTAAGGGCTTTTCTATAAATAAAGCCTGACTGCGGGCATTGAGGAGCGAGCCGATGGAGAAGTATGTGATTGATAAACTCATTTCTGATGAGAGAAATGAGGTGTGTATTAATAGACGCCTGGGAGATGTTAGTTGATAAATGTTTTGGTGGTGGTTTTGTAGGCTAGGGAGATCATTATGATGGTCCAGATGATAGCTGGGAATGAAAGCTATAAGGTGGTAAGGCTGCGTTCGTTACTTTCGATGTTTTTATTTAAACTTGGCTTCAATTCAAATTACACGATCCGAATGATTCCGTAGATTTTAGAAGACGCGCAATTTAGTTTAAAGTTTTATTTTTGTACTAATGAATTTATTAAAGCGAAGAAAGCTGCTTGAAAGTGTTCCTATAAAATACGTCTGGGAAAAGTGAAATGTAAAGTAGCTCATTTTAAGAGATGACTGATCAACATTTTGATTTTCTATGGCGAGCGATTAATCTTACGCAGCTAAATTAAAAATATACGAAAAGGCCGCCCAGTAATTGACACAGGGATCACGCAAACAGGGATAAGCTCCAGTGAGATAAAAAAACGACATCGCGTAAAAAAAGCCAGCGTGTAGCATGCGGCATGCGAGAAAAAGATCAGGCTCTGTCATCTCTCACGTAACAGTTCGTATTTTTAGTAAATAAGATTGTAATAATCGCTAAATGCTTTTTTTACGATCGCATATGGCAAATTTGTGAACTCTGAAAGTCTGACGATGTGAAGCTTATTATCGAGAAGTGAGTTGAAATATTTATACTTTTTTAATCTCAAATTTTTTTATTCATTTGTTTTATAATAGTATGTCCTGTATCGAAGATAGTGGAAGCAACTGATTGTGAGTACCAAAAATAAAAACTTAAATAGACACAATTTTCCAAAATCATTTTAATTTTATTCTATACAAAAATCTTTAACTTTAAAATCACCTCAAAAACTATTATTTAAATGATAAACGAAAAGCCCCAGAGATATCACACTCAAAGAACGTGCGACAAGCAATCGCAAAAATTGTCATAACACGCATGTTCGCATAAACTTTCCGAGCACCTACAATCAACAAGCTTGTCAATCCGCCAAACACTTGGAGCTCAACACCCTCTGCGCTTCATCCCCACTAAAACAAAAAAGTCCACCTCCATCTGCATCCAATCTAATCGCACTTTCTCAAAGGACCAACCGTAAGAAGCAAACCAGTCCACCCTCCAGCGTATAGACTAAATAAACCGCAAACTCAACGCGCGAATTTCATCACGGCTTATAACACACACCCGGCGAAAATACCCGTGACAAAAAAATCCCTGCAGCGGGTCCATTCGAGCGCGGCGTGCACGTCAGTCAATCGTCCGTCAATCGTCAATCTCAAGCGAGATCATAAGCGCGTTATCGCCCGGCGCGATCTCGTTCATTATGTAAACGTCGCGCGAAACAAAGGGCCGAGCAGAGCCGCTTTTATCCCGGGCCGCTTGGCGCACGCATCGATCGATCCTGGGCTATTGCGCGACGTAAATCATCGGGGGCCTATAGTCGTAAAAGGCGAAAGAGTGCGGGAAAAGCGCTGCCAGTCCATTCACAAAGAGCGACTCAATGAAGCAGGATGTTTTTTTACTTTTGTATACGAGAAGCGGTGCTTTTTTGTTGCAGGTATATACTTTGGCGGTTTACGGACTTTCGTGGAAGCGGCGAGCGTGTAGGAAAAAACGGCGCGTGCATTGTTTTTTTAAAATGTGCTGTTTGAAAAAGTCGCTGGGATTCGCGCCGCTCGTTACTCACGTCTCCGCTTTTCCAGGTATGTGTGCATGCGCGCGCGCGTAAACGAGGAAACTTCCTTTTTCTCAACGCGGAATTCGAATAATTGACGGACAGCAGCGGCCAGTGGTCGGTGGAGAAGAAAAAAATTATTAATGACTGCATAAACATGAGCGGAGAGTCGCGCGCGGGAATGATGATGCTAATACGCGCACTGGAAAAGAGTCGCTGCCGCCCCGAGTCTTTGGCTTTCTTTACTATTATCATTAGAAACGCGGTGTGTATTAGCCGCTCATTAATCCTTTTTTACGGCGATTACCTGTCGCTGTTACGAGTGAAAGCTCGTTGCAAAACAGCCGATGAATCGCCAATAATTAATGCTCTAAAAGTAGCTTTACCCAGGCGCTTCGCTGTATGCCGAGCAAAGCTAACGACCGCGCCGTTGTATAAATCTGTACATGCGTGGTCTGGACGAAAAAAAAAAGAACGTAGCTCATTTGCATTAGCCGCGCGAGACAAAGCGAGTCGCTCTCTCGACTTGGCAGGCTGTATCTGTCGGGTTTGCGCTGCGCGGTGAGGAGAAAGAAAAAATTATCTGCCACTATCGCAACTTAGAAGCGCGAGAATAGATTTACGAGCTTTCGATGCGGCCGAACTGCTCTCTCGGGCCGCTCAAGGACCCTGGGATTTAGAATTAGAACAAAGTGGCGCCGTTAATGCTCGTATTCATAAAGTTGAATTATAACTAAAGCCAAGAGCGGCGCTTGAACAAAGTAACGTGTTAATCAATAAAAGAGAATTACAAGCGGACTGCTGTTGTTTATTGCAACAATGTGTAGCGGGCAAATCCATAAAATTGAAATATAACTATATCTGCGCGCGTTGCGGTATTTAAGTACAATGGATATCGCGGGCTTATCTGTAAAGTTGAATTATAGCGATAATGGTATGCATTATCGTGGAAAAAAGGTTTGAAAGTGGCTTTAAGCGTCGTTTCAGGGCCCCTTTAACACATTTTATTCTGAACATAGGAAATTCTCGAGATCTTGCTAATGATTTATACGTGAGAAGACACATTTTATTGCAAGCATAAAATACTTCTGAAGTAACGAAAATATTTTTATTATTTCAACGTCTAATGTAGCGATAAAATTCCTATTATCAATTTTATTACCGCGCTTTCAAACTAATGTAATAATAATCACAGTATTAAAAACGATGATAATTTTCAAATTTCCTCGTCGGAATAATAAAATAAGCCATTCGTTTCCAATAAGAAACGTTTATCCCAGAAAAAAAATCTCCGAACGCACAATAATTACTTCGCCGCAATGCCAAGGAAACGTCTCTTTGTTATCTCCGGCGCTGAGAGAGCGCGTGAAAAAGATTAAAATTTTTTTTCCTAGTCATTATTCAGCCTGACGTTTTCCCGACTCCGGCTCAACAGAAGTAATACATTAACCAAGAAAAATACATTATCAGCCCTTGGCAGCATGATTTACTAGCCAAACACACGCGCACAACTCGCGACCATCGCAATTTTTCTCTCGCTCCCTCGCGATTTTGGGAAAAAACAATTGTACGCGCTACCTCGAACCAATCGCCGCTAATTATCTCTAAACGGCATCTCGCTCCGCTCATTGTTTGTTATCGAGCCGCGGCGATTATACTTTATTTTTCCTAACGTCAATTACGCTCCGTTAATGGCGTTCGTTTAGCCAAGTAAGTGCAGCGAGTGTCAAGATCGCCGAGCTTATTTATCCATATAGGCAACGAGCGCGGAGATAAACGGCCGATCGGCGTCGCTCCTTATATCCTTCGATTGTTAACTCGAGGCGGCGAGCTGAAAGAGAAAGAAGGAGATCCGAAAGAGAAAGAGAGCCGGGCTCCAAGGCCGGCTTTAATTCGATAATTCCGATGATTATCGCGCGAGCTCCGCGGAAGGCATTAAAAGCCGAAGCTTCTGCCTTCTAAGGCTCGGAAAATAGCGCGCGCACTGATTTCATAATTCGACTTGCGACGCGTTTGTTGTGTGTGCACTGCGCGCGCTGGTTTCTTTTCTTGTCTCTTTTATTTATTTATTATTTTTTTCTTTTCTTTTTGCGCTTGATGCGTAATACTCGAATAATTGCGGAATTCGCGAGGCTGAGCGGCTGATTCCTCATTGTTGCCGGACAATGGGGGCTGGTTTTTTCTTTTTCGTCGCGCACTTGAAATCGAAACTACGCTTCGCGCTTTATTTTTTCATACGGCGAGCACGTTTTTCCGCGCTGACGCGGCGCGTATTTACTTTGCATCGGACAGTTACGATGCATAAATCGGGCTCTGCATTGTCTCGTGCGAGCGCGCGCGCGCTGTGTTTGTTTTTGGAAATTCATGTGTTTGCTCACGATACAGTTGCGGCTTTTTGTCGCGAGTTAATTTAAGTTATGGTTTTTCGGCTGCTGAAAGTGAGAATATATTTCAGAACTTTACGACCTCGTTAAAATTACTTGGAAATAAAACTTTTTCAAGCCGAGTGTATCTTTTTCTTTTTGTAAACACTGTGTATATACTCACTGAAACTTAATACATTTTATTGGAGCAAAAACATATGTTACTAAATTGGCACCCGGTACTCGATACCCGCGCGTTCCTAATAAAACCATCGATCCAAAAGCTTATTTTTCCACAAAAATTCGCATTTTTCCGAAAACAAAACTACTCCGTTATCTCGCGCGATTGAAATTCGCCAAATTCTTGCGGTCCGCATACTTTTCCGGGGGAATATCGTCGGCACTTAAAAGTGCAATCTCAACATTCGATCTATAAAAACTGCAACAAGGTAAAGGCAGGCTCATATGCACGCGCGCACTCGACGGCATTCACTTGCCCGACTACTTCCGTGATTCCCCTTTTATATACATATACATACACCCAGGCGCGCAAAGCCCGCCCCGCCATCAGAAGAATATCTCCGACTCCTTCCGCGAAAAGCTCGCTCTTGCCTCGTAAGAAAAACATTTTCCAAAAGAAAAGCCACGCAGCTTCCGCCAAACTTGCCGACTTATCGTCCCTTGCGTATACACAATGCTCATTGTTAGCTGGCACAACGCGCCGGCTTCTATATAGCTAACTATATTATCAATTGATACAAGCCGCCCGCGCGCGTGTATGTATAAAAAGGCAGCGCCCACGCGAGGACAAAGAAGAAAGGAGAGAGAGAGAGAGCGGCGTCGACGGCTCCTTTTTGCCCCTCCTCATTACGCGCGCTAAGAAGCGTGAAATTGAGACAAAAAGGGCCTGGGCTCTTAAGCGGCTCCTGAGCTCGAGCGACGGATTTATGCCCGCGCAGACAATAATTTTGCGGGAGAGAGAGAGAGAGAAAAAGAGTCGCACGCGCGTGGAGGCGGTTAGCTTTATACGCCCCGGTCGTTGCTGTCAAAACTGTATACGCGCGGCTCGACGTTTCTTTTGCTAGATTTTCTTTGAATCATTTTTTTTTGTTTTTTAGCGGAGGCAGATTCTTCGCGCACAGTGAGGGATTTACGGAGAGAGGCGTGCGACTTCCGTATACGTTTGTACGGAATCAAAGCGACGTGATATAAAAAATTTTGTTACGTCTATTTTTGTTTATATTACTTTTTTGAGAAGTTTACAAATAAACTGCGGAACGTTTAATTTCAGCCCCACTAGCCACGAAGCCACCTTACACAGCTAAAATCCAGGCGAGCTCATCTAAAACCCAATTACCAGCCTGAAAAATCGGGAGCACAGACCGCGAGCGGGCGCAACAATAACTCTCCCTCGGCAAAAGAGAAGCTCGGATATTCAGTAATCAGCTCGTATCGTTAATAAGAGCCTTTTAGCTCGTAATGCAAGTACTTAACGAGCAGGTAGTGCGTATAAGAGTGCCTAGCGTGTAATTCAACGATGCAATGGGCGCGTATAGAAAACAAGTATACACATACGCACGCAGAGAGAGCCGGCGCCGTCGACGCTCGAATTAATAAGCGAACCGCCAATTGAATTAAGCGATTAACCGCGCGAGCGAGCCGCGATATATACACGCTCGTGCGGTTTTCTCGCTCGCGCGCGCAGCCGTATATGTGTGTTATATACAGCCGGCGAAAAACGAAAGGGGCGTCGCTCGCTTCTGGGATATTGACGTGCGAAATTTCAGAATTATAATCGAGAGGAGTCGGCTGTTGGATTGGAGGTGGAAATTAGACTGTATGGTAATTGCGAGGTGTTATAGTTTGCTGATGGTAATTATAAGGCAGGTTTTTTTGTTTGAGGAGGTTTTGATGTGTGCGGGTGGGTTGAAAAGTTTTTTACTATAGTTTTGTGTATGAGTAACTGTAGATTATGTTTGGATTATCATGCGTTGAAGTAGTTTGTTATTATAATGGTTGCTCATATACGCGCGGCTCACGTGTAAGTGGAACAAATGTAAAAATTTGGGAGCCACAAGAAGTATCGATGTTTTTTCGTTTAGTCAGTGTCATGTGTCAGAACTATAGTTCTAGAATATCATTGCAGAACTCAGTAATAAAGTGAATAATCAAAGTGTGTTTTTATCCTTTAAAGGTTCGGTACTAACAAATTAAACTTGTTACAAACACGTAAACAGTCGTAATTATTTAAACATTCCAGCCCCAGCGCTATCTTATCCTTTTACTCGAAACGAACGTTTCTTAATCCGCGGCAATACAGTTTGCCTTACAGGCCTGTGCTTAAATGAAAGTACGTACGGTAGCGGAACAACGTGTGTTAATGACCATGCTTTACTCGCGGACGTCTCAAATTCAGCCGAAGAATTTGCTCGCGATAACAAAAATTTTATCAGGAAACGTCGGGATGGACAAGCCGTAATGAGAAAAAAGGGGCCATTATCGCCTCGAGCGCCTGTATACATATATGCGTTCACCCCACACGTAATGTATTACATATTCGATTTGTATTCAAATATTTATCTCTGCGGCAGCTACTGTTTTCCAGGAGTCGATTGCAAATTCAAAATTCAGCATGCTAACGGCCGCGCGTGTTCATTCGACTGTCAACAAATCGACACAGTTTAAAATAATAAAATTTATTGATTCGTTTACACGCGACGAAATAAATCCATCAAACGAGCTTATCTGAGCGAAAGTGAAAACATATTTTTCCGAGGAAATAACGCAAAGAAGAGAAAACAAAAAAAGCGTAATTCCGAAAAATTCGCATCGAAATTTCAGGAGCCGTACGCCTCGTGGCCTCGATGCATCCGCGAGGCTAGCGTCGAAAAGCCGCCGTCGACGCGCTAGGTAATCGCTGACAACGTCGCTCCACCATATACTGCAGTTCAAGTGGAAAAGAGAGCGAAAAAAAGTGCAACTAAGGATGATCCAAACGTACACAGCGACACTCGCATGCACAGACAAAGACGTCAAATCACGCGTGATGCCAGCAGACTCGGCGCTTTTTGCCTATTGGCCAACAGCACCGGCGCATTCGCACGCGGCTCCTTTATTATAAATCGCGCTGTACTTACACGCCGTGTACACGATTTTCTTTATACGCCGCTGTCTTTGTTGGAGAGAGAGAGATGATGCATAAGCGGCACCCCCAGCGAAGCGTTGTTCTTATTATAGATTTTCATCGTCGTCGAGTTCTGGCTGCTCGCGAGCGTTTATTGAAGATATGAGTAATTTTATGATATGAGGAATTGTTTCAGTGATCGAGTTTACTAGTACTTTCGCGTTACGGTCTAGGTGTGATGCTGGAGTTCATGTTACTCGGATGAATTTTTTTTACGATGAGGAAGATGATTAGCGGGTGCATGAAGAAAAGAAAGGGTTGCAATAATAACGCAGTTGTTAATTTTATTATTAATGAGACTATTATTTTTATTGATATTTATTGCCTATTAATGAGAGGCGATCAAGTGTTTTTCTATTTTATGAGAGAAATCAAGCATACCGCTTTTGATTAATACTAAATCATTTATTAATATTAGCTGAGAGATGGCATACTTTTGACGATACGAGAAAATTATTCGAATAACATTAATTTATGCTGAATTAATCGACTTATGTTAATTATTAAATCAATTTTTCCACCGCTAAAACACTCTTGCAAAACACCGCCCTTGTGCAACCTATCCACATGAAAATCCGCTTGAACTTTCATTCAAAAAGCCGCTCTCGACTCTCCGCGCGGATCAACGATCCGCTATCGGCGCCGACAAATGTATATAACTTCGCCCCTCGCTCCTATCCATACGTGCACAATCGACGCGGCGAGCCGGCGATAATAATTCATCACGAATTTGCGTAAACCGAGTCGAAAGAAGAAAAAAAACAGCAAACCTGACGAAACAGCCGCTCGGCTCCGCTCTTATCTATATATATTCGCGACTCTGCGCGCAGACGCGAGCGGCACAATGTAACGAGCGGCGCGACAATGATAGTGTCACGTGAGAAAATACGCGTAAACGCGGCTCTATGTATATGGAGCGCCACACGCGGCTCCCTCGATGAAATTCAGATTTTCGCCGGCTTCGCTTCTATGCGTACTTTTCCTCGCTTGGCCGAGGCGAAAAATGCGGATCGGGATATTTAAAATGCTAATCGGTAGCCGCGCGCGTGCCGATTCGTCGAAGGTTATGTACAAGGCGCGAACGGGTAGAGTGGCTTCTTTGGGAGAGGAGCCGTTTTGTCATTGATTTGTTGGAGAAAATTTACGGCTGGCGTGATGTTTGCTCGTGCGATTTTTGTGGCTGTTATGCCGATTTTTATGGGCTTTTAGGGGATGAGAAGAAAGAAATAGGAGCGCTCTTTATCGATATGGGTCTGCTGGTCGTAAATGCGCGGAGACTAAACTTTGCTTTCCGGAATTAGATGAGCTTTGGTTTATAGGTTTTTGCTGAAGTGATGAATCTTTCTTAGAGGATTTTGATATTTGATAATTTATGGTTTTTAAATGAATGATTGATTAAAATATAATGTAATGTTTAAAAGCTGAAAGTTTTAGGTAAGCAATAAATTATATTTTTTATGTGTGAGGAAACTGTAAATTATTCAGAGATGTATCTTAGTTTTAATTTTAATATTGACATAAAGTATAATAAAAATAAAAGAAATTTTTAACACCTATTACAAATAATAAATTATGAAGAAATCGTTACTACTTATATACCAAAAGTAACATTCACATATATACCTAAAACACCTCAGCTATCATTCCTCTAACCGACCCACCGACCAATTTATTCTCCAACCACTCAAAGCCCAATCCAGCACTAAACCCACCCCCGAAAAACACAATCTGAAAAACCAAAAATCCATCCTACCTGTGACTCTCCTCCACAGCTCGATCGCTCCCTCGTCCACGTTCTCCAGCCTCTGAATCTCCGCTCCAGCCCCTTCTAAAGCGATCCCCTTAAAAACGAACAGCACCACCAATTCCAGCAAAAGCTTCTCCACAATGCAATCCTTCTCTCTAGAGCTGGAGGTAACCGCACTCTAACCGGCCTCGCGACGAGTATCGTCCGATGCGCCACGGGAGCAAGAAGAGAGCGAGTCGAAGAGAAAGAGAGAGAGAGAG
>JAPYZA010002817.1:0-16435 GCA_030522685.1 Eupelmus azureus | reverse complement strand
GATCAAATAGATTTTTTTTTTTTTTTTTTGATGAATAATTTATTAATAATACGAGACAAAGGAAGTTTTACTTATATATTTTAAAATAGTTTATTTTTAATTAATTCTCTGCCAAACGTTACTTCTCAACAGACACAATATTATCCATCTAGTATTTAATTAATATTCTATACCCATATTAATATTTTATACCAATATCCGTAGATCTGCATTAGTTTCATTCTAATCCTAATGAACCGACAAACTCATCCAACTAATCCACAAAACCACCCTCAACTACAAATTCCACTATTACCCCCAAAAAAAGCAGTAAAACCCTCCCAACATCCCTGCACCACCTCGTAGAATCTGTACGCCCTGTCCGGCCAGGCGAAATTGGAAGAGCCGTCGTCTTCGTCTTATACCACCTGCCCTTAGTGTAATTGGATTAGCTCTCGTCGCGCGACGGAGGTTCGATGGATCGCTTAACCTCCTCCGGTCTCGATTTTCTCTGGCCTGCGGCAGGCCGCGGCGGCGATTGACTCCCCCCCCCCCTCCCCCCTCCCTCACTCCTAACCATGCCCGGCACCTGTAATGGACAATTGAAAGTGTCCGGCGGAACCGGTGAGGACGGTTAAATAGATGAACCGAGGTGGCAGGAGTGTACGTCCTGGGGTGGCTTTTCGGCGGGATGGGTTACAGAGAGGTATGTGTATATCGATCCGAGCGCTGCTTGGGTAATTTGGCCTTTCTTCGATGCGGTCGTTGGAATTCACTACCGGTGCTTTGAGCTTATTTATTATTGGCTTGGTATGATTCATGAATAGGCCGTTCGTTTTAATTTTATGGGAGGTATAATCGTTTCATTCTAGGATGACTATTAAAGTTACTGAATCAAACGTAGTTTACTTTGAGTTGTCAATTAAAAAGTTTCAATGATGGATGGGAAAGTCGGGTAATTAAAGGTCCCGACAATCATAGCTTCCTTTTGTTTGTCAGTGGGAAAAAAAGAAAATTTTGATAATCCAATATAATTAAATAATCCTCGTACCGACTGTTAACTTAAGAGAATCATTTACGTTAATAGCTACTATTTATGATTTCTTACAAACTTATGTTTCAATACGCTTACTAGTGTCCATCCAAAAAACTTTTTATTATATTACACGGTAGCCGTTCTTTTATCGATCAAACTCACGATCGCTCATTAATCATAATTTAAAACAACTCAGCCAGCGTCTCGTCAAAGTAAACGAAAAGAAAAGCAGACTGCTCATTTAGGGTTAAAAGGCAAACTCACGCGCGCATCTGGCGATGGCCGCGGCGCCCCCATGAGCCAGACGTCGGTTCGTTAAAATTTTACTGAATCATTCTCGCTATTCTCGTGTATATACGGCGAAATAATGGTAAGTGTAGCCAAATGCACGGCGAAAAAGGAAGGAAGCCACAGAAGTAGCGCCGCCACAAAATCGACAGAAAAGGCAGGGAACCCGCGCAAAATTCCCAGATGCCTCGTGAAGCAGGTATTGAAGGAAGCGAGGGATCGAAAAGTCAATGCTTGGAGCATCAGTTGTTATTTTAGTGTACGTTTTTAGTTGTAGAGTAATTCCTGTAAACGTATATGTAATTCCAATTAAGAAGTTAATTTGAAATTTTGCTAGAATTTCATCAACATTTTTTAATAGAATTTTTTAATAGAATTTTTTAATAAATGTTAGCTATTTCATTTAATTTTTAATCAATTTATTCTTTCAAATGTTCTTTTTATGACATGTAAGACATTTTTAAAACAAGACATTGTTAAATAAGTTTTGTTATTCTGCAAAACGAAATGGTTTATTGCAGTTACAGCAAAAATTATAGCCTATTTTATATTCCGTTTTAAATATACAGCCAAAATACATTAAAAGTACAAGCATATACGTATGACTTTGATTTACTTTATCGATACCTACAGTTTTCCGTACAAAAAGCAATAGCAACATAAACAAATTACTTGTTCAATCCCAAGCACCAACCCGCTTCCCATTTTCCCCCAAAAAAATTACTGCTTTACCATAGCACTAAAAATTCTAAAAATAATATAATCGACCAACAAGCCAACCTTGATCCTTTACCGGATTTACGAAACATTCTCAGCGCATTCCTAGCGTCGCTCCCCAAGGTCGGCCGATCGAAGCCCACCACCGGCTGACTCACTCGCGTGCTGCAGCCCAGGTATATAAGTATCCGCAAAAAAGCTTAGCTGCCTCGTGCAGGTATAAAGAAAAGACCGGATAGCTCGGCATTGTTATTCTACCAGGCGCGTTGCGATCGCGGCCGCTGGCTCTGGTCACGCGCCGCGCGGCTTAATCAAATCCCCGAGATCGACCGCTGATTAGATTTACCGATTAGGGCGGGCGCGTGAGCATCTCGCGCTGGTTGCGCTTCGATGGTACGGAGCTTGTGTACATGGGAAGGTGGACACGGATGTTGGTAAACATAATTAGAGGCGTGCCGACGCTTTTGCGGCTGGGGGAGTTTATGGGGTGACGGGATTTTGCGAGGCTGCCGGTGGAGGAGGATGGGTTTGCGGTTATTACGAATATATAGATCAAGATGGTTCGTTTTGAGGTGTATTATGATGAATCTGATACTGTTTGGTTGAGCAGTGAATTAAGTAAATTTAGAATGGAAGTAAGCAAAGTCAGATTTGGAATTGCAAGAATTATTTAGCAGCTCAAAAAGCTTGGTCGATCTAAATAACGTATCGGTGAATTTCAGATTCGCAAAGTTAATAAAAATAACTTTGACGCACTTCTATGTAGAATACAAAAAGAAAATCTGTCTGATGCATACGTATTAATAACGATAAGGTCAAGGCAGTGCACGTGGCTTTATATGATCAACAGCGTTCGTGACGAGAGACAGCTTCGATAAGTAAGTAACGATCGCGCTGAATATATGAAACTCGTGTGAATACACACGAGCTGCCACATCCGAAATCCATTGGCCTTGGGTTCATCGATGTGGGCTGGTACCACTTGTATCGTCCGGCAAAAGGGCTTCGTCGGATTGGATTGCCACTCGGACATCCGTTGTTGTATGTTCCGTCACGGTCTTTGTTTTTTATTTCATACCCGGAAATGGTGGTAGTAGCGAAATTTTAGACACGGCTATACGATTGCTTTGTTTTATACTAGTGCTTAGTGATTTAGCTTTGTGACATGGTTTGTATGTATATATATATATATGATAAAACAATTATTTTGCGTAAAATCTTTACAATTTTTAAAATGATATTTTTATTTGATCATCGAATGCCATATAAAGTTAATATCTTCTCTTCATTTTTGCAATACTAGTTTAATTAAATGCGTCGCAGAAATTCTAATGCATTCTTTATCAACTACGAATTCAAAGTAATTAATCAAAACCCACAAGAAACTCACATTTTCTCTGTTTATTAATCCCGAACAAACCCCGTAAAACTCACTCTTATACCAATATTATTCCACCCCCCTCCACCTTCTCGAACCCACGTGACAAACGTCTTTCCGCGCGTCCGGTGATATCAAACTGACGCATCCATAAAAACGCCGTCCCGGAGTAAAAAGAGCAAAGGATTTCTGTAAAACGAACAAACAAATATTCTCCAATTGGTGGCGCGGCATATAAGCTCATTTCGAGAACCAGCGGCGTTGTTCGCTGCAGGGAAAACAAACCGAACTGTCGCTCCCTCGTCTCGTTTCAATAATATTTACGGGCGCTTGCGAGGAGCCAGAGCAAACGCTCGCGCGTTTATTAGTGTCAGCGCGTCGCGCCACGTGTCGAGCAAACACTTGGCCCGTGTCTGTTTATCCGGCTCGCGAGCATCTCGCTGGTATTTGCGCGCCCCCCATAACGCGCTGGGCTGGCTCGTACGAGTGGAGAGAATAATTTGATGACTAATGGTCACGAGGAGTCTTGAATTTGTGTAGGTAGCAATTCAAAGTTTCTAGTAGATAAGATTGTCAGGAATTGCAGGATTATAGGAAGTTGTGAGATGGTGGTGGTAGGATATAGGTGTAGTTCAAGTGAAAGGATAGTATCATTTAGTAGGGTGTGTACCTTGTAATTCGAAAATAGTTTGATATTTAAAAAATGTGCAAAACTTTAGGTTGCTTTTATATTAGAATTAAATATTTTATTATGATGCTTGATTATTGATTTGAAATATCTAGTTAGCTATTTTGTTATTTGCATAAACCACAATTCCAACAATGATAAGAATGTTCAATTCCAAATGGTATTGTTCGTCATTGTTGCCTACATTTTCAAACGTTAAATATGATCAATGCAAATTTAAACGTCATTTTGCATACGAAACAGCTCATTGCATTTACAGTGCATATTACAGCTACTGTAGTGCAGTTGCCTGAGTAATAAGACCATTGATGACGTAATCGTAGCATCATTTGAAATTCCCATGAAGGATGGAGTGCCTGATTATTTTTGGTTTGAATCGGGTGTAAAGCTTATTGATTATAAAACACGCTTTTTCAAAATCATTAAATAATATATTTAGAGATGAGAATTAATATAAAGAAATTTAAGTTGTATCTACATTTTCTAGAATAAATAGATAAAGAGGAATACAATATTTTGATTTACTTTTCTTCTGACAAACGTCGTTTTCTTTTAATTTATACCATGACTATAATTCTCATATAGTGACTGATAGATTCAAGTGTATTATAACTACGAATTTATACCTAGTAGGCTTTTATTTTTGGCTGCGGCCATCATGTATTTTTGTATTAAGATGTGCGATAAAACTTAATCTATCTATCTACCGTTTACATGTTTAGAAGCTATGTCCTTTACGGTACCACACTCAAAAAACTTTGTCCTAACCATTTCAAATAATAACCGAACACTGTTACACCGACGAAATAGCTTTCTTCCTCTAAATTTGAAAAACGCGACTAAATCATCAATTCCCTTCGACAGTTTCGAATCGTCGAAACTCCATTAAACCGTCCGAAAAAGCCGTCGTAAATTAAAGTTAAATTAAGAAAACGGCAGTTTAGCAGAACCCGCGCGGTCGCAAAGCGCAAAGTACAACGGGAGCCCATAAAACAACCTCTTTCCACCCCGTGTATAGGGCGAACCAAAGCGTATATACATACGCACAAACTCTGGCCGTGTTTTCCCTCCCATCTGTTTCGCCGCCCCCGCGCACGCCAGTGAGTTATCGAAAGGTGTTTTCGTATACGCGCCAGCAATGTCCGCGCGTGGAGGGAGGTGAAAGCCGAGCCGACGTATCTAGGTTCGCTTTCACAGGGGGAAACCTCAAACGAGATGTGAAATTGGAAATTTAATTGTTTCGGGGCCAGTGGGGCGGCTGGCTCGCTGCAGTGGTTTGTTCGCCAAGCGTAACGAGGTTTCATGCGTTTTTGTGTTTCTTTCTGCTGCAGGTAAGCAGTATGTACTTTAGAGACTAACGAGGGTGGGATGTAGTTATCTAGGTTGCAGTGAAAGTCGGTTTGTATGGCATCTTTTTTCTCTTTTTTTCTCTTACAATTATTTAGAAGAGAGGTGTATTTTGAATATGATTTTAGATGCAAGAGTTCCGAGTGATTGGACTTGCATAATTATACTAGATTCGTATCACTTTTCATTGTACCTGCGTAATGTTATGCCGTTATGGAATTGAATATTCACTTAATTGCTTTACCATACCAGTGCAATGTTAATCATTTGAATATTACGATAACTCATCCCGAGATACATCGCAACAAAACGCTGCAAATACATTTTAATCCCACAAATTAACATCTGATTACTCAACTGGCAAAATCTACTCTTCAAACTTCCTGTGCAAGGCGGCTCATCTTCCAAAACCCATAATCACACATCTCTCCTCCATCCACGTCTAAACCGCCCTCCCCCCCCCCCCCCCCAACGAAATGTAATTTTCTTGAGTCACAGCAGCAACTTCAAACCTCCATCTAAAAAGCATTCTAAAAAGCAGTCAACCGTAAGAAAGGTAGCTGCCCACGAAATAGCGTCGAATGTCACATGGCCGGCTCTTCCACAGCGAGTTCGTCGACTTCTTTCCCAGCAGAGACGCGCCACAACAAGTATCCCCCATAAGACAGTTTAATGCTCTTCTCTCAGTTCCCTCTGCCCTCGCTCCGTAAAACCAAAACAATGCGCCTGTCGCCGCCGTGAAGGCCCGCATGCGTAGGGATGTGTACTGCGCTGCTTGTTCTCCTTTTGCTCCAAGCTTCGCTCTCTCTCTCTCTCTCTCTCTCACTCTCTTTCTGTGTATGTTTGTATTAGTGATGCGAGCGGGGGAGCGGAGAGTATACATTGTTGGGCTTGGAAGGGAAAGGAGAAAGAGCAGTCAATTTAATAGCATAACTTGGTTGAGGCTGGATCTACAATAAAGATGCAGTGTAGTTTTAAGTTCTTTTGACTCTCAGATTTTATGTTCAAAAGTGTTTCTAATACATAATAATTTTTTTAGTTTGGTTTTTGTTATTTTATTTATTGACCTATTTATTATTTATCTAAAATCTGATCAGAATAACTAAGATTTTTCCTCCATAACTTTGTTTTAGTTAGATACTGTAGATGAAAGTTCATAAAACAATTTTTCTTTGTTATTATAATATATATTTACGAAATAAAATACAATAGCTCATCATTCAACGACACATCAGCACGCATGCATATAGTACAACTCGAGCGATCGAGTTCATCAGCTTCTGTCGCCTCACATCGCCGCATGCAAGGCTACCCGTGCTTGCCTCTTGTCGCGGCGGTGAATGAATTACAACTATGAAAAAAAAAGATACGAAAGATGTTAATTGACCCGACCTTTTGCACGCGGCTGGTTCAATGTGCTCGAAACTAAGAAAAAATTATTTGGCACTGTAAATGTATTTTTGTAGTAATTTTTTTTTTCAGTAGTAACTTATTTTGCATCTCGGTTGTTTGGATAAATCAGATTAAAATAAAGAAAGAAATTTCAAGCAAATGAAAATTTTTGACGATCTAATTAAATCATACTGTATTATTCATTTTATGAAAGGGAGCACTCATCATCTGATTGTATTTTTTAATATTCTAGCTGTTTAAATATTTTATAACGTATAAATTTACGTTTTCTGTATCAAAAGTAAAACTTTCGTTTATTAAAAATTTACGGGGCAAGATGTTATATTTTCGTCAAGCATATATGCACACGCTCTTAAGTAGGTTAATGATATTATGGAGGGACAAAATTAATTAAATTCTTTCCTTAAACAATGTAATACTTTCGACTGTACTTATGCTATTGTACGGTTCGTAATTCTATTGGTTAATTCTGAAAGGTCTGGTCCTGAAGGATGTCTATTTGTCGTCCCTTTTGACTCTTTCCTAGAGACAGCGGGGCACGTATTTAATATCCTATTCGATATAGAATAATACGAGTGAAATCAGACTCGCACTTGGTAAGTGGGTACGTATTTAAAGGGATACACATTTTTTGATTGCTAGATGAAACATATACGGGCTTGGTTAAAAAAGCTATATTCCATGGATACTCATGGGTGTCACTAGCCGGATGACAAATTGCTGTGATATGATAATCTTTACTGCGATAGTTAACCTAGAAACTATGCATCCATAACACTATACCTAACAATCCATCCAACTTATCCAATACATGAAACAATACAAAATTTATTCACAAATCGTAAATTTGAGTGCTTTAGTAACAGTTACTTTTCTCATTAACTTTGGATTTCACAAACATATTCTTCGTTCGAAAATTCATTCAAAGATAGCATATGATCAGAACGCAGCAATAAAAGCTGCAGGTTCATTCTCCGCATAAAACTGAGCAAGCTAGAGACTTTGATAGTAATTGAAACGTAGCTTTCCGTCCAAGCGCAAAACGAAACTTTCTTTCGAGCGAGCAGTGCAACAACTCGTAAAAGTTGAGCTGAGTCTTGGTTTATTTCTGTCTTGAGCGCTGAAAAAATGTACTCGTACTGCGAGAACAAAGAACAGTTCGCTCGGGATGTCAAGCTAGATATGGCGTTTTACAGCTGCTGAGTAACTATGATAAAAGCTGATACCTAGGGAGAGGACGAAAGTTATACTTAACTTTGGATACTGTAATACTCTTCCGACTGGTTAAGGATAATACTACTACCTGTGCGTGTTAATTCAATTGAGTTTGTTTCTTGTTGACTTCAAATATTTGGTTAAGTACAGTCAATTTTTAATACCTGTTTCTTTTCGAAGCATGTCTATCAGAACAATTATAAAAGATAGGCAAGAAATAGCATTATTATTAAGTAAAAATAAAAATCTGTACTATTTAATCGTTTCAACATTTCCAAACCGCTCTTTCCCTTTTCACATCCTACACTTTACAAAAACGCCTAACATCAGAGCAACCAAACAATCATCTCATCGCAACCATCACCCGCTTACCCCCTTAATTTTTGTTAACCTCGCCGGTAAACACGTCGTGGCCATGCATCCTCGCTCAACCGACGCAGACCTAATCTACCCCCATTCATCAGTCCCTCAACGCGGGCTTGCACCAACCAATTACGCCATCTTCTCGGGGAAGGACGAGGACGCATCCCCGTACTCTACTCCCCTTTCTCAAGCTACACTCTTACGCGCCCGTTAGAAAGGGTCACGTTTCGCGGGGGGCGGCCGGGATAAGGGAGGGGGGTGCGACAAATCGCCGGGCACGTACTAGAGCGAGCGGCCACATCCCAGAGCTAGGCGAAATGAGAATGCGCGCAGGTATACTGCCGCTACTCACGAGACGAGAATGGCCGGCGTGAGCTGCATCGCGCCCGCCCGGTCAGCCGCGCTCCGTCGGGCTAAACTCTCCCCACGGGGTAGCTTTCGATTAACGGAACTGCCGCTTCTGTTGGCTCGGCCGGCGCGCAGATATACGCTGCGACGTGGCGCTTAGATTTTACCCCTGCTTCCGGGCCTGCAGGAAGGAAGGGATGAAGCCGTGCTCTCTTATTTTTTTTGAGAGATGAGATTTTCGTGTTTTCGTATTTCCGGTTGGATGAGCGCGTGATTATTACGTGACTTGTGAGGTTGGGGATTTAACGATTGAATGCGGGTCGATTCCAGTTGGTAATTAGAGGAATACGTATATGATGAGGCGAAATCTTGGGTACTCGAGTGGCTATTTGGATGATTTCCAAGAGTTTGGATTTTGTTGATCTAAAGAGTTTTTTTTCTCCGTCTTATTATATCTGAATTTATATGCCATTCTCAAAATAAAAAGAGGAAATAAGGGGGATATAGAATAAGAATTTGGAAGGAGCAAGTAAGAAATCAAAAGGTTAATTTTTAGTAAGATTCTCGCAAATTTATATATCATAAATAGTATGGAAAATAAAAAATTTAACACTCAACAAAGTTTGTTAATTAAGCCTACAAATGGAATTTCACTTAAAGTACGAAATTACTTTTGAAATATTTATGCGCTTCAAGAAAGTACGCAGATACGATTCCTGCGCGCTGCCTGTTGTTTCTTAACAAGAGGAGAATTGCGAATTTGCGTAATTAATGAGCTTAACAAAACTCGCGAATTACAATTTCTGCATTTCTCTCAAAAGTTTTGCCTATGCGCGCGTACTTCGCGCGCAGTCGTATACCGAAAAGTTATAAGCGGCATAAAACAATGAGGTGAGAGAGAGAGAGAGAGAGAGAAAGAGGGAGAGTAGTGCGTAGATAGATCAATGACATCGTACCATGAATTATTATGCGAATGGGAAAGCTTTATTACACCGAAAGTGGAGCACTTTCGTTGAGTGCAGCTATTTCATAGTAAAGAATGCAAAGCAGGACGCGGGAGAACGAGCCATTTATTATTTTTCAGCTGCCTTTTTTTAGCTTTGAGCTATTTTGCAGCCTTCAAAAATAATACAGGCTGTGCAGGTCTTTCGGCAGTGTTTTTCTCGTACTTAGCGAGGAATCGATTTTCGTTCAGTAAAGCATGACAATTTAATAAGTTCGTTATTGGTTATTTATTCAACTTTAGATTTAATATTGTTAGAACTAATTATTTTTAATTATTCTCTCTATTAATTTTACATTTTATTGATCAGTAAATAAAATTAAAAAATAAAGTTTCTTATTATTTTATCTTTTTCACTGAGATTAGGTTTCCGAGTATAGAAGTTTAAACTTAATATTCACACTTTTTTGCAAAATTTGAATTTTTGCCAAAGAAAAGTGTGTGTTTGGATTGCGATAAAAAAGATAATTTATAGTCCAGAAGTTGCAGCAAAAAGTACATGTTTTAGACTCCCTTGAACAAAAAAACTCTTCTAAGAATTTAAATCGATTATATAACAGATTCTGAGAAAAAAATTTATAAATGCTACTTTTAATATAACTTCTAAATTTTAATTCTAATTATCTTTTATTCGTATTACATAAGCTTTATCTGGGAAATTCAGGATTTTATTGATCCTAATTTAAGTCTGTCTGGTTTTGGCAACCAGCCTACTGCTCACTTCGAAGAATTCGACCAAAAACAATAAAAATAGTAACGTACTGTAAAAAGGTTAACCATCTGAAATATTTGGCTTTTATTTGTATTAAAATATAATAACGATGCGATTACCCTTATTGCATTAAAACGATTCCAAATTCTCTAAAATATTTTTATAACATTGAACATTCGTTTTATTTTTAAAGATTATCGATTGGCATACATTCTTGATATAATTAACCTTAAATTTACTAAAAACTTAAATTATCGTATTCTTAACGTATCTTTTTATTTATTTATTTACTATTTTTAAATAAGTAGTTAGTTAATTAGTTTTAAAATTTTCTAATTAAATATACAGTTGAATAAAATTTTAGTTCACCCACTTTTGCTTGAAATATGAAAAATAAATGTTCTGCGGTAGATCAGAAATATTTCATCATTTCAGAAATATTGAAAATGAAATTATAAAACGTGATAACTGTACTGCCGGTATATTGATTCATGTATTAAATTTCATTCAGGAAAATTAACAGACGAAAAAGTCAATAGTTTACGGTCCTGTTTTTTACCATGCAAGTCAAAAACACTTGCAAACTTATTTTAATTGTTACATTCATAAACTGCACTTTGCCTACACAACAATTCGTCTAATCGTATTTTACGCTTATTTATACACTCTCAACTTTACAAATTATAACTAATTTAACCAGTATAGTCCAAAGTGTTAATTGCAACAGCCGCAATGCGTAAACTTCCATCATCTCAGGTCAATTTACAGAAGCTACAGTTTTCATCAGTGCCATTGTTACCAAAAAGTTTACGCGTCTATCTGCCACAAGCGCGTCAGCCAGAAAAGGATTACGCGCGCCAAGGAAAATAGATTCACTGCGTTACTTTAAATTTTACAAGATTGGACGATACACACATATCCAGGGTAGAAAATTTATGCGTTGCCCGAAAGGCGGTTTCTCCGCGCGCGCTTCTCACTGAAATCATAAATATGAACGAATGGACGAGAGATTTTCCGAGCGGTGCAAAGTTTCGCGTCTGGTCTCTCGTTGTTGTATCTGCCGATTATACCATCCGAGCTACTTTACTGCCGCTTGCGCGAACGCCCGGCCCTTTATCATCCGCTTTGTTCTTCTTCACTCGCTTCCCCTTCCCTGCCTCTTCATTTTTCATGATTTTGCGTCGCTCTTATTTATACTAGCTTTATGAAATATTCATTCGGTTTGATGATGTAATATTGATGTGCACCGAAGCGAACGCCTTGAATTTGTATTCGAAGTAAGGGTATGGTTATACACAAATTTGGTAGGGATGTACTGGTTAGCTGATTATAATGGAATAATCAGTTTAAATTTCAGGAAAGTTTCATAAAGATCTTTGGTCTTATCATATTCATATTAATAACATATTGAGAGTAAGACCATTTATATCGAAAATGCAGTTCATGTGTTCTTTGTTAGATTCTCCAAATCTAGGTGTTATACACTGTAATTAATTTCAATCTCAGTCAGGGAAATGAAATTTACCTTTATCTTTAATTCAATAAACGATTCTAATCATATCCATCTAACATCCGATCAGATGGTATCATCTAAACTCGTTCCATAAATATAACAACCTAGCCTCAGTTCAAAGTCTTCGCGCTCCTCTGATCGACTGCGGATCTCCATCCCCTTTAATCCATTACGCATTATACTCTCGCCCGACTAGCTTCGGCTTCGCGCCGAAATGTAATACCCCTGGGCCCGAGCATCACATGACACCGCCGCGAAACGACGAAATATTGCGGTGTGGTCCTGAAAAAAGACCAGCATTAATGCAGTATCGTGTTTCATCTCTCTGGCTCTCCGTCAGTTTTTTACGCGACTGATCTGAGGGGGTTGGCGCATAAAAAAAGTTGCGCACAGACGCCCTGATATCGACAGGCACGTACCAGAGAGACAACGAACGCGGATAACTATGATGGACTGAATTTTATCGCTGATGGAGTGTCGGAGTAAATTTTGTGGCAGCTATGCTTAAAAGTAGTGTACGAAGTAGGGGATCACGAGAGATTATCTTGTTATTGCAGTTAATGCTTTAATAAGTAATAGAGCGATTGAAACTGTAATCTAGTATTTATTCTTCCCTAGGGGATGTCAGACGTACATGGATTGTGAAGAATCGTTTAGGCGTGCTGCGATGAAGTATAGCTTGGGGAGCTTATGTAAGATTCACTATTTCTTCTGATTTATGCTGCGCGTGTCAACTTCCATCTTAATGTTTCTCATACTCGGGCACTGCATAAAATCGCGTATTACGTCATGGCATCTAGGTTTTTGGAGCAACAACAATTAGCAATTAGTGAATTTATGAGAATGTAGGACTGAGCGAAAAAAAATTACAATTTTCGAGAAGCACGAACGTTGTCGGCTGACCTGATCTTTAGCGGGGTTGTGCAGAAGCGTCACAGTTCAGGATCGATAGTAGCAAGAGCTGCTATAGTGATGTGAATGCAGGTTACATAAGCTTATAGAGAATGTGCCAGGTCAGTTACTATTTCATAGCCTGCTTGAAATAGTTTACTAACTATAAAAGTCACGTAAGATTTGTAATTACGGATAAAATAATGTATGCCGAAATTTCAGAAATGAAGATTATGAAGTATAAAAATTAACGTATTTGCGGAGTTTGTTTGACCATAAAATCGGAAAAACATTAAAATTTCATCGATAAAAGTTAGCAATCATATTGACAAATGTTTTCATATTTTCTGGAATTGACATTTCAAAACTTTTGTTTGTATAAAGATTTTGCAAATACAATTCCAAAACTAATATAGAAAGTTTCGTAATGCAACATTTCACTGTTCTTCTCTGGCTGGAATTTCCAAACGAAATACCCTACATACTTCGCTACATAGGTAGGAAATTGCGAAGGACGAAAAGGCCAAGGTCACGTAATTTATACTCTGCTCACTGATCGGCCAGCATGTTCAAATTTTATCATCCGTTAAAAAATGTAAAATAGAATACAATGTATCTTTCACATTTTCAAGATCTCAATTCATCGTTACCTTGTTATCTCATAAAAAACAAATTAGAATTTTTTCTTGAAAAACTTAAATTATAATTTAATTTTATTTTGTTTATTGTTAATTCTTATAAGTATTTGAAATTGAAATGAGATATTAATCATATTGTAAAGCACATCTCCTTTACTTTCCGTAGATACATTGAAAAATGCTTTATTACGTAACAGCTGTCGGAGGTCACTTCGTACCTTGGTCATCACTACTGAAAATGCACTATCATAATCGTATAATTCTGAAAACTTTTCTCATAATAAAAGAAACATGAGCAGATTTAGAATTTTTCCAAATCAAGTTCCTGGCAAATAATTGCATTCGCGTCATCATTCTCATGACATCACCAGACTTAAAAGGGTTCGATTACGTAATGGCAGCGGCCTCTCGTCTCTCCCAGCCAACACAGTCGAATCAGCGAAAATGAAAAACACCACCCACGCGGCCGGTCAGCTCCGCTACTTGCCGCCCTCGCGAAAACGAAGGACGACGAAAAGGCTAAGGTCGTGAGTTCCGCGGTCCGCAACGAAATCCCTACTCTAGCGCGCAGAGCCGAGGAAATCTATACGCTCCGCGCTCGCGCGCTCGTGGAAATGGTTCAAGGTCACTCTCTCTCCCTCTCGGAGAGCGGCTGGTGCGCGCCTATCGATTGGAGCCAGCCGGGCGGGCGAGCGAGTTCACGGGGTCGGGTTAAAACTCGCTTACGTCAGCCAAGCTCTCCCACCACCGACTGCATCACCGCACTGCAGCGGGCGCCCCGCGCCCCAAATTCGCACGGCCGTTTATTTTATTTTTTCCAGCTTTTTTTTACATAATAGGAAATCGCGCTATTGTACGCGAGTGGTGGGAAATTGAGATTAGGGAGGATTTTGCTTTGCTCTGGAGATGTTTTCAGGGAGGATGAGGCCATTGTGCCTGGCCGTTGAATGGAAAAGGCTTGAGCGGAATGTGTCATTTTTGTCAAGGTGCAAAGAATTGCTGGGAGGAAGTTTGAAAGCGGTCCCGAGCCTTTGTTCTTTAAGCACGTTGTCGACACTTAAGAGTTTTTCTTTTTGAATTTTTTGTAAATAAACTGTACAGTTAATAATACTGTGTGTCCGAATTTGTTGGACTATATTTTTCTGTAAGCATACTAAATGTTGCAAAATATTATTTTGTTTGATAAAGTAATTTATAAAGTGTAATTAAATTCTATCCTAATTTGACAATCAAGCTTAATTAGTAAAGTTATTTATGTTATTAAAATGTTAGGTTATTTCACAAATTATAAAATAATTCCACGAATTTTGTTCGGTTTAAATTTATAACGAGTGTTTCGTATATATCATGATTATATAAAGTTTCAAAAATATAATCTAAAGTTTTTATCGCTGATTGAATCTCATAATTGTTATTTCTAATTTTCGTCCTTATCTGTTTAGAAATGTTATTATAATTCAAATTACCTTATTAATTCATACGTATTTATTTAATTTCCATTCACATTTTAACTATTCAGTGATAAATAGAATATCGCATCTTTATTCATTCGCACTCCGTGTCCGTAACTAATTTTAACGAAAATCTTTCTCTGCTCGCGCGCCAACAAAAAATCTCTCGTCCATCTAGATTTCAAGCGAATACTCGGAAAAGCTAACACGCTCGCATTAGAGATGTCCTAGACATGAGGTGAAATGGAAGAAAGACTTGCTTTTATTGCGGTGGCCAGCCACTCTCGCAAAGCGTAATGTAAAAAGGCGCAACGACGTGTCTCGCTGGTGCGCCAGCGCATTAAAAGGTGCGGACATCGTACACATGACACTCTGCGGGAAAGTTTTCGCAGCCACTTCGTTTCTTCCTTTATCGCGCGCCTCTCAATTAGAGTTGGACGTTTAATTCGGATTTACGGCGTTTTAAATCGTTCTTGCGAAGTGCTTTTGATCTTTTGTATGTCAAACTATAACAGAACGGTCTATATGTGATTATGAAATAAATATTTTGAGGTGTAAGTTTTAATTCTTAAACTCGACTTATAATAGAAATTACTGTTTTTGCAGACTTTAAGTCATACTAGATTAAATTATTTCTTTTGTTTTATGCGGATCATAGTTGTTTTTAAAGGAAGAACGTTAAAAACAATATTATAAGAAATCTTTGTAAGAAATCATTGGCTTAGAACAGTATCTAAGCCAAATACGTTTCATGAAGATTATTACGACATTTGTCGTTTACTGATTGTGAGAGATATGCTCTCAGAATATTCAAAATATATTATAACACAAAGCACCACATTCTTTTATGTTTTATTATTATTATTAAATTATGACTCACGTATAAAACGAAAAAAGGTTCAATAAAATTAAGATTCACGTAAAATACGTTTCACATTACAGTGTGCATTTAGCTTAAACTAATTACATTGGAATTTTTATAAATTGATGAGAAAATTTGTTAATTACACTATTCTGAAGTTATGAGAATATCACAGAATCAGTAAAAGAGAAGAACTAATCTCAATGTAACGCTTTTACCTCGGCGATTCTTTCTTTTTCTTTTATTTCTTCTGTCAACCAGTAGCTGTTCTCGATGTAGTAAAGCCTGTTAGTGCGGTTTATTCTGTGATGACTGCAGTGGCAAAAGTGTAACGTGAATCTAATTCAAAATATAATGCTTACCTGAGTTAATTGAAGGAACTAATGAAAAACCTCATTTTAAAATTTAGTATATAATAAAAATATATTTCGGCAATCTTATTGGTTTGTTGATCGCCAAGAGGTTTAAAAATATCAAGACTTGAATAAGAAATAAGTAGGGTAAATGAGGGTATTACTGCGACGGCCCCGATTACTGCGAACGTGTATTCTTATGGAAAATCGCAGTAATAGAAACACCATCTGTGCTTCAAT